>SKCR01017755.1:0-113753 GCA_019454045.1 Zanthoxylum bungeanum
AAGAGATATGAAAGCCATAGCGTATCTGGTTTCCCAATCAAAAGTAGTTTTAGCTTGGATGGGGAGAAACTTGTTTCAGGCTCTTCGGATGGTTCTATCTACTTCTACAACTGCCGATCGTCTGAGCTTGAGGGAAAGATCAAGGCATATGAACAGGCTTGTATAGATGTTGCTTTCCATCCCATTATGCCTAACGTAATCGCATCATGCAGTTGGAATGGAGATGTTTCAGTGTATGAATGAGACAAGCTTGTTCATTACTTCGTTTTGCGGGTAATGAAACTTTACATCTGGGACCTTGTGGTGACTTAGTCAACTACACAGCAGCAACTCTTAAAACTTCCTAATCATCCCAGAGTCTTCATCTGTGATATTGCTTATAGTTGCAAGAGACGGGGAATATGAGCATTGCAAGAATCAGATGATGAATATCCGATGAGTGCATTGCCTAGGGTAGAAGATTTATTCTTAGCTGTTACAATATATGTTCGCTTCTTGAATTGAACATGATCTAGCTCATATTGTGTAGATTCTGGATTGTTGTTCAGCTTCTTAAAATGTCTTGGTCACATTTTGAGAAATATCAACAAGTAGTAGGGAGACGGTTGAATTATGAGGAGAAATTATGTCAATGTTGAATGTGAAGTATATGTCACCTTGTGATACGATTATGTGAGATTCTGTATGATCTTTTGAGCATGTATCTAAAACGAGTCCCGAAATGGCGTGGTTTGATGGTGTGAGGTTCAGAATCTCGTCCTGAGTTCGAATCTAGAGAGTGTTTTTTTTTTTTGTAAGAGCCTGAGACAATTGAGGTTTTTATATGTTCCGTTTAAGCCCGGAAAGAGTGATTTGACTGCGAGGTTTCTAACGATTTAAAAAAAAAAAAATCTAAAACAATGGTACAAGCAAATGCATGTACCTTCTTTCTTTTAACTTTAAGCTTGATTACTATGCTTTTAAATTGATGACGAGCGGTAATTATGCGATGCTAGGGTTTAATAGAAGGGCAGAAACCGCCAAATTGGAAAATGTTAAAATTTGGATTCGATATTAAGATGAATTTTATACCAAGTTTTCATTTTAATAGTGTATTACTAATAATTTCTTAATGCAAATTCATCAGAAAAAGCTCAGTTAAGGATCTTCATTGAAATTTACACACTCTTATGTGTATTTACATATTCCCCACTTAAGTTTATGTTATTTATGTTATTGCTTCCCTAAGTTTGGTATATTTTTCATTATACCCCGTTTAAAGAAAGATTTAGGAGGAAACACATTCAAAATTCTATCTTTGCAATATAGACAGGACAGCTAGCTCTTGTTCCTGTCCGGATACTCCTAACCCATACCTACTATACTACCATCAAATATATATATATATATATATATATATATATATATATATATATAGGCAACATTTTCCATAGCACTATATATCAAGAGAAACAAACAAGCATTTATTTGTGTTCAAAACATATACATGGTCCACTAACTCTTCATTATAAAGTGAGTGAGTGATGATTCATTCAATTTCCTTTCTATTATTCTTCATGGGGGGTCAATTTTCAAGGGGACATAACACACTACCTCCCCTTTCCTGATGCATTTCCTATTTAATTCCTACGATTAACACACCACCTCACAAATAATTTTAAAAAAAAATGGTAGATAAAATTATAAAAATTAATTTTTAAAAATTGCTTATATCCCCATTTTCCATTGCACTATATATCTAGACACACAAACAAGCATTTATTTGTGTTCAAAACATATATATGGTCCACTAACTCTTCTTGAGACTATGCATTCCAATTTCAAGTGAGGAAACACATTTATATGCAATCTAGCTATGAGCCTATGCATCCCAATTTCAACTTCCATATGAATATGTTCCCCACTTTAATTGATCTCAAATTGCTAAAAATTCTAAAATCTTTCTCTTTGTCACCCCTACATTTCAATTTCAAAACAACCAAATAAAGGAATGAATGGAGCGAGCAAGAAAGAAAAAAAGAAAAGTACAGCCCCCGATATTTTTTTTTGGAAATGTTGTAAATCTCATCATCAAATCGTCTGACTCAGACTTAAGCGGATAAAGTAAAACCCACTACTATCCTAAATTCTTACAAGAAATACATTTCATGAATTCGAACTTAGAATTTGAACAATCAAATTTTAAATTTTATGCCATTAAACCGTACTGCTTGGGGCTAAGGCCCCTACACACTAACGCAAGAAGCAAATGAGTGCAATCATAGTCTAAAAGAGAGTTGCTTTTTTTTTTTTTCACTTGTGGTCAAGCGGGTGTTCGCAATAAAATGGACCCACCGGTTAGCCTAACTAGAGACATGAGACGATGGGTAGAAAGGTATTAGCAAAGCAAATTATTCACTTGGATTGGACATTTAACTTCATGGTCTAAAGTCTAAATCACTTTGCTTTTTTGATTAGGAAACCAAAACACCACAATTAAAAGAGGAATCTAAGACCATAATACCCATTGCTTAGAAATCATAAAACACTATAAAGTCATCTTCATTTGCTTTCCTTTTTGATCCATCTTGTCACGTTTAATTTTTTATTATTTTTCTGTCAATTGTTTAATACATTTCAAAATCTACAAATATACACTTGTAGCACAATCCAATATTAGAAATATATCAATTCTCATTAATATTCGGAGAGAAAAATACTCTCAATTTTAAGAGAATAGAGTCACTGGATTAAAGAGACGGGTGTTTTTTTTTTTTGGTCAACTTTAGATTAATGTTTATCTTCTCCTATAGCGGCTACATGGTAGACCATAATCAAAATGTTTGTGACTAAAGACACAAAAATATAACATATCAATAAGTCCTTCAATCTTAGCCCTAAAAAGTGAGCCGACAAACTCATTGTATTGGTACTACCACGTGGTTTGTGGCCATACCCCAAGCCACCTTTTTTTCTTATTGATGTTTATAATTTTGTTGTTGTATCCCAATGCCTCTAAATTTTTAAATTAATTTTGGGCAAAGATCCAATTATGATTTTGCTAAACCTCTTTTTATTTTTTTCCATATTTGGGAAGTATTCCTTATATGGCCTTCATATTGTAGGCCATGTAGTCATTCAAACACAAGTGCTTGCACACTCAACAGTAAACACTAGCACATTCTTTTGCTTATAATATATAAAACTTTTATCATTTTGTAATATGCTCCACAAACTTAACAAACATGCATGATTATAATCTAAGACTCACTTAACTAGAATCTCTTGTGGTAATGATATTGTAAAAAGTTAGATGGGCAAATGTGTTTGATCTATGTCACCAAATAATTATAAGTCTAGAAGCTGATGAGTCCAGCTAGAAATGGGCATGACCATCTATTAGATTCTGTTTCTCATCTTTTTTTTTTTTTTTTAAATTTAAAAGAAAGATTTGATTTCAGCTTTTTCATTACCCTTTTTCCCTTTATAATGCATGGCATCAATTACTTAGTAGTCAACTAAACTTTAGCCTACAGTATGTTGTTTGAACTATTTAACGCAGCATAAAAATTTAATCAGATCTTTGTTAGAAGTTTATGTAGTATTGTAGAAGCTAACTGCTAATAGTAGAACTCATACTTTTTTTTTTGAAAGGCTAACTCATACTTAAAACTTAGTTTATCAGTTAAGAACTGTCTCAAACTTAAATATTTAGCTTAATAATTATTTTCAGATGATATATTAGATCAGCTTCTTAGTGCTCTCCAAATTCTCAACAGTTGTAGGTTTCGATAAGAAAAATATTTCATATCGATTGATCATTATATTTAGGATTTCTACATGATATCGGACTCAAACTCATCAAGATAGAGGCCCACAATATCTTTCTGGTCAATGATCAGATAAAAATATTAGCATGCATGTGATGGGGATGGTAGAAAAAATATTTTATACTGAAAATATTTAGAAGACTAAGAATATAAGCTTAAAGCAACAATAAACTCATGAGCTATCTTTTGAATAGGGGTGTGCACAAGTCGAGTCAAGTTAGGACTCAGCCCACTTAACCTACAAACAGTGCGGGTTGGAATTTTTCCAATCTGACCTGATCAACAATGTTTGTAGGTCGGTTTGTGTGAATTGAATTTATTTTTATTCAAAATTTTAATCCATAATTAACATTCAAAATAAATAAATACATGTATAGAAAAGGAAAAAAAATCAAAATTTTAATTGAAAATATTAAAAATATCATATTAATTAAATATAATTAATTAATTAATATATATATATAGGGTTGTGGGTGTTGAAAATTTTTCAACCAGCATAACTCGCACTGCACTACAAAAATTATGCCCTTTAGCGTCGAAACTAATCGACGCAAAAATCCAAAATTTCGACGCAAATGTAAATTAGTGTCGAATTAATTAGACGCAAAAATTGGACGCCGAAACATGGACGAGAATAATATTTAGCGTCGAAACAAAGATATTCGACGCTAAAAACTACCATTTTGCGTCCAATGTATTTCGACGCTAAATAAAATTTTCTGACGCTATAGGTCAGATATTGCGACGAAATAATTCGACGCTACAAGTTAGACTTTTAGCGTCGTTTCGTTTCGACGCTAAAGTATATTAAAAATAATATTTGTATACTTACATCAGCGATTTTTTAACTATTAGCGTCGAATATTGTCGACGCCAAAAACACATTTAGCGTCGACTAGTTCGACAAAAATAGTTAACAAATGTGTTTTTTTAAAAATTATTAATTTACTACTTTTTGGTCTAAAATAATTAATTTAATATTTAATTTAATTGAAAAAAAATCCATGATTAATAACAGAATTACGAAATATTATAATAATTATTTTATTATTATATTGAATTTTTTTTAGAAAAAATACATATTATATTAAAACTATTTGTTCAAAATATTTATACAAATGGATATAAAATTTATTGCTACTGTGATGGGGGCGCTCGAGGCCGATGCACCCTGACTGAGTGAGGCCTCCAACATCTGGCGGAAAGCCAGCATTTGCTGTTCGAACTGCTTCATCTTCTTCTCGTGGTCCACCTTGACCTGTTGTAGCTCCTCCTTAGTCTTCTTTAGCTCGTCTCGGGTGGTGACTAGCTGGTCTTCGGTGGTGGTTAGCCGGTCTTGGGTGGTGGCTAGCTGGTTTTGGGTGGTGACTAACTGGTCTCGAAGAGAGGAGGCATTGTCCGAATTAACAGTATTGCGTGCAGATGACGTCGACTTTTTACGAGTGCCAAGGCCAACGTTGTAAGCTGTTTGATTCTTGAAAACCAATTACGACAACTGCTCATCTGGTATCGGGTCGGACCCTGTCTCCTGAGTTTGCTGTTGGAGTTCCATCATTTCGTTCTGTTTAAAAAAATAAGTTAATGTTAGAATTTGAAAAAAAATTAACATATATAATTATAATTATTTTATTTTAAAAACTGAAACTTACATAACAGCGTTTGGCTTCTTCATTTATCCATTGTTTTTCTCATTGTAATGCGTCACTCGGAAAAAATTTGGAAATGATTGCACCTCACCTGTGCTACTCTGTTAAAAACAGAAAATAAATTCAGTATTATTCCACATTAGTAAAAACAATGAACTGTTAAATTTTACGTTATGATATATTTACCTCAGAATGTTCGGCACGATGTTGGATAAATGGCTTCGAACCTCCACGGTGGTTAAAACGCAAGTGACTTCGATTTTCCGCATTTGCGTGACATTTATCCTGCATTTAACAACACTGTAAGTACCGAAAACAAAGACAATTATAAATTTCCGTTTATTTCAAAATTTACCTCGTGTTTTTTGCTAGACCAAAGCTCACATAAGAATGTCCAGTCTTGCTCCTCTATAAAATCAGGCTTATTTTGTGGAGCATCTGAAGGTCCATGTTCGTCGAATATTGGTTTCAGGACTTTTGTCCTATAATCCTTATAACTTTTCCCCATGTGGTAGTCAATATACTGTTGGACATTCACTTTGGTCAGATCGAAGTCGAACCACTCCTACAGGAATAGCAACCGAGTAAAAATAAGTATAAAATAAAAATGTTAACTAAAAAATAATATCGAAAACTTAATACCGTAAAGAAACTCATAAGTAGCGAAGAGAATAGCTGGTTGATTTTCGTCTCCCACGATATCTTTCTCCAAGAAAATTAGTTTTGGGAAGCTTCAAACCGAGCTGTATCACCTATGGCTGTAGTAAACGTTGAATTATGTTGTCCGACTTGACTTTGTCTATCATCTGATATCTCAATCCGGATACGACCGTGAGCTTTAACGTGCTTAGCCAACCCTAGGCCACGGGTGCGTCCTCGACCCTTCGCTGTACTCGACTCACATGTGCTAGCAGAGACTCCATCAGGGCCAGCTGTCCTTGCTGATGTAGATGGAGTCGCATTAGCCCGTCTGCGATTGCCTGTGCCATCTGCAAACACACACAAAGTTTCAGGTTTCCATCACAATATATTATTCGGAACATGAATTAAGAAACATGCACAGCATTTAATTATGAAATCAACATCAAAACATGATATAGTCCCTCCATTTATCAAGCATTACACTTTCTCTCCAAAAGCCCCTCAAGACCGAAACTACCCTCTAAACATAAGCCATACATCACATTTATATCACTATCAAACCATACTGCTATGCTTCCCTCTATTCCGTAATCATTGCGAAGGTGTTTGACCCGCACAAACTGGACATGTCATGTATCCCTTAGTGCTCCATCCAGATAATGAACCATAAACTGGAAAATCATTAATGGTCCATAATAATGCGGCATGCATATGAAAATACTGCTCGGAAGCTGCATCATAGGTATGCACACCCACATTCCATAATGTTTGTAACTCTTCGATCAATGGTCTCAAGTAAATATTCATATCTTTACCAGGGGAGCGTGGACCAGGGATAAGCAATGACATAAACATGAACGGATCCTTCATACATTTCCATGGAGGTAAGTTATATGGAATAACAATAACAGGCCTCATGCTATAAGAGTTGTACGTATTCCCAAACGGGTTAAAACCATCAGAGGCAAGACCTAACCTGACATTACGGGGGTCCTCAGCGAAATGGGGGTACATGTCATCAAATTCCTTCCACTCGGTTCCATTCGCAGGATGTCTAAGTATGCCCTCCGCACCGATCCTCTTTTCATGATGCCACATCATGTCAGTCGCTGTGTGTCGTGACATGAACAACCTCTGTAGCCTGGGCGTTAAAGGGAAATATCGCAATATCTTTTGAGGCACTTTCTTCCCCATACCATGGACTTTATACCGACTTTCACCACATATCGGACAATATTCAAGTGATTCATATTGGGCACGAAATAATACACAATCATACTTACAAGCATGGATGGATTCATACCCAATTCCCAAATCATGCAACATTTTCTTTACCTCGTAATACGACTTAGGCAATTCGCTTCCAACCCGTAATATTTACCCCAGTAACTCTAGTATCATATCAATACTTTTTTTGGTCATTCTGTTGATCACTTTAATGTGTAATAATTTCACAACAAAATTCAAGATCGACATTCCAACACCTTCAAATGGAATTTTTTTTGCCTCATCAAGTAGTTCACTAAATAAATTTTGATCATTTCCACTTAACACTGGCATGTCACCACTAACACTATGACCAAGTTGTGGACCTTGTAAGTCATGCAAAGCATCAGTTATCTCATCGTTTACAGGTTGATTGTAACTACTGCTCCCTTCACCGGAATGAATAAACCGTGACTGAGGATTATACTGCTCACCGTGATAAATCCACGTACGGTAAGTTGGTGATATTCCCGGCATGTATAAATGATTATACTTCATCTAACAGTTTCCTTTTCTTATTCAAACAATTTGTACATGGACACCGAACACGACCTTCTGCATCAATGTGTTGCTTTGTGACTTCCATGAACTCATACACTCCATTACGATATTCAACACTCAATCTATCCAGCGAGCTCATCCAAATTCTATCCATTTCAGACAAATACCTAAATATAATAATATAATTATTAAACATCATATTACACTCATCAACATTACTAATTCATTAATTATTTATTTAAGCATATACATATTTATTTAGTTGATAAATTAAATAGTTGACAGAAAAAATATATTTAGTTAATTAATTAATTAATCTACATATATGAATCATAAACCACTAACAAAAAGTATATAATAAACATAATCATAAAAAATGAAAATAATAAAGAAATATGAAAGAATATTTACCTTATGGAAAATTGATTACAATTTTATTGAAAATTTGTAGGAGAGTTGTGAGGTTGCAGAGGAGAGATTCTCATATTTCAGAGGATGAGATTGAAGAAGATGAGAGAAAAAGCAGAGGGGGAGGAGGGTTGGTGGTATTCTGCATTTTAATCTATCTTTAGCGTCGAATTACTAAATTCGACGCTAATTGTCCGATTTTTAGCGTCGAATCTCCTATTTCGACGCTAAATGTCTGATTTTTAGCGTCGATATTAAATTTAGACGCTAAAGATTAAAGGATTGTCGGTGGTATCTTCATAAGCCTTTAGCGACGCTACTTCATCGACGTTAAATTTCAAGTTTTCGGCGTCGAATATGATTTTTGACGCTAAAAGTATAAAATTTAGCGTCGCAATTTATGTCGACGCCAAAGATTATTGGAATACTTAAAAAATTTAGCGTCGAATACTTTTCGACGCTATAAGTCGTACTTTTAGCATCGATATATGAATTCGACGAAAAAAGTTGAATATTTGGCGTCGAATATGATTTTCGTCACTAAAATCTTGATATTTGTTGTCGAATATTAATTACGACGCTAAAAGTGATTATTAGCGTCGAAATTAGTTTCGACGCTAAAGTATTGGACGCTAAAGGGCATAATTTTTGTAGTGCTGGTTGACCAAACCCAATCCATTGGGTTTGGAAAGGTTGGGATTGTACACCTATTTTTGAGTGTGACCATATTCTTAGCAATCATTATGGGATTAGATTGTTGATGTTCTCCACAAGTGCATGTCTTTTATTTACCTTGTCATGTGGAAAGATAAAAATCTATGGAGTTGCCCCAAACTTATATACTTGCCCAAAAACTTATGTGTCTTGGTTATCCAGTAACCAGCATGCACATACACAACAATGATTCTAGATTGTTCTACCATAGGTGAAATTGACTTGCTGTCGAGGGCTTGATTTTTGGGTCACTTTACCGACATTAATGCTTGTGAATAGTAAGTGGATAACTTATTACTAAAATCACTTTCAGTGAAAGTGAAATAAATAATTAAAAGATAAAAGCAACATTAACACTACACAGGCACGTAAAAAAAGTAAAAAAGTTATTATGCAAATATTTTTCTTTCACATAAATAATTCACCAGCAAACCCATGAGAGTTCATGATATTTGATTGAGAACTTTTTTGAGTAAAAAGAAGTAAACATATGGTTGCATGTGTATGTGTAGCTTTAAATTTGGTGGAATCGTAATGGATGAAAAAATTTGATAGTGATTTTTCACTTTATTGAAGTTATAGGGGTTACTAGGGTTACCTATAGATGGTGCTTGGTGCATGGAATGACATCATATTTTATCCATAAAGTTAAGTTACATTTGTTTTTTTTTTTTTTTCCAAGGAATTTGGATCCAACACTAAGTTAAATTATGTTAATTTTTTCATAATCTATCACATATATTTTAATAATAATACATTATTAAAATTTAATTATATATAAATTATTATTTACTAATTTCGGTTTAAAAAAAAGTTAATAAAATTCAATTCAACACGCAAATCATTTTTTATATGGTTTTGATGAGAATATTGTAAGGGCATGTACGGAACGGTGGTAAGTGCCAAAGTACCAGCATTACTATCTCGTTTGTTGCAGTGCAATGCAATGTCAATTAAATTTATTCTTTCTTACATATTATGATGGTGGTGGTGGTGATCGATAATGGTGATAATTCTGTTTGTGTCGGCAAGCAAAGAAAGAGCCAGCAAGATTAATGCATGTGTCTATTTATTTTTCCTAAATTTAGAGAAGTGAAATTCTTATAATTAAAAGTTATAACGAAAATGGATTAGATATATCAATGGATAAATAATATTCTATCTTTGATAGAGTCTTTAACTTTTCAAATGATGTTAACAAGAAGGAACAAACATAAATTAAGCTACATTTGATATGAAAAAATACTAGGGCTATCTATAAACTTAATTATTGGTACATGATTGACACAGAAAAAGGTTTATATACTTTGTAAATTTAAATTTAATATAGAGTAGTGATAGATATACTTCATGAGTACATAACAAATATAAAATTATAATGGATGTTTAAGGCTAATCACGGAAAAGTTTTAGCGTCGATAAAGCTTCAGCGATGATAAATATTCAACTTTGCATATGCGGTTGTCGTCGCTAAAATCGATATTCGGCGACATTTATGCTGAAAGAGGAAATTTTCGCATCGACAAGCAAATGTGACGCTAAAGATCATTGGCGTTGTCTAAATGTGAATAACTGTAAACGTCGACATTTATGTTGTCGACACTAAATACAAATAATTTACGTTGCCAAAAATATCTAAAAAGTAAAATATTATTAAAAATATATATATATGTAATTACTGATCATTACAAATATATTTTAATAATATTTTATTTTTTAAAACTTAAAAAATTGAAAAATTAAATTAAAATTATCATTATATATAAAATAAATATTTTATATTATATTAAATTAAAAAACCATGCATGAAGATCGGTCGGGGTCGGTGCTGCGTCTGCCGGGTCTGGAGGAACTACGGAGATCGATCCTGCAACACTGTCATGAGCGAGCGATCTCTCTACAAGCGCCCGCAAGCTCGCCATTTCCTGATCGTGCTCATTCTTCTCCTTCTCCAATAGGTCCATCCGATCTTGAGTCAGCTTCAACTGGTCCCTCAAGACAGTGCCCTCCTCTGATGAGCTCGACGATCTAGAAGTAGTCGTTGCCGCCTTCCAATAAGTGTCAAGCTTGACGTTGTAAAGGGTGGTGTTCTGGAATATCTGATGCAAAAGTTCCTCATCAACCAAAGGCTGCAAGCCCTGCATGAGGCTTATTGTCTGGATCTCCATCATACGTTCCTACATTTTAAGATTTTGTATTGAAAAAGTGGAAAATAAGAAAATTTTACATAATTTATGTAATTAAACACTTATATAGAACTCTAGGGCAGCATCATTCACCAAACCTTTATTTTGAGTGTTATGGGTGAGTTGGAAAAAATCTGACATTGGAAATGGTGCATCACATCTCCCTTAATGCTTTGCTGCAGATAAAAAATATTAATTAGTAATTAAATATTATTAAAATATAGTTAAGAAAAACATATATCTACTTACCTCGGAGTGTTCCTCGCGATGCACTGAAAATAGTTTTGAGCCTCCAACATAGTTGAACCGTAGATTCTACTGGTTCACATTGTTTCGCTCATAAAGTTTCTACAAAAAGAAGTTAGTTGCTATTTTGTTTCAAAAAAATTGTAATCCTCTTCACTGATGTCATGCGACCGACGGGAAATAGCATTAGCTGCACGATGCTCGTCGAAGATGGACTTGAGTTTCTTCAAGCGGTAGTGCGAGTTCGACTTGCCCATGTAATGTTCGACGTACTTCACCACATTCGGAGCGGTCAAGTCAACGTGAAACCACTCATGTACAAAAAAATATAATAGTTAGAAGTATCATTTAAATAAAAATAAATAGTGAAATTGATATTTGAGTTGATGCTTATTGACAAGATACCGAACAAGATGTGGTGCATCCGCTCCGGTATCTTCGTCCAGCATATGTACTGTTGGGGAGCGTCACACCACGCAATAGTCCCAATTACGTTATTGAACTTTGTGTTGTGGCGACCTAGCTGTCTCTCTCCATCGTTTGATATGCGAATCGATATCCCTCTATGGGCCTTCACGTGACACGCCAATTCCAAACCCCTTGTATGACCTCGAGATCATCTGACAATTGGGGTTGGGTTAGCACCCTGAGTAGGTGGCTCAAAGGTGAAACCTACCACACTGTCGGTGGATGGAGTGAGTCTGTTATGTTTTCCGGCAGCCATTTGAAAAAATAAAAAATTGTCGGTTACGTTAAACAAAAAAATGAGGCAATGTCAAAATTCTCCATATAAACCTAAATTAAGCTAAAAAAAAATGTATTAAACAACAAACAAAAAAAAACTTACTTTTGAGAGAAAGTGAGAGTGTTGTTTAAGAGAGAGGGGGAGTGTTTAGAGAAAGAGAGATTCATATGTCTATTATGGTGTTATTATAAGGAACCTTTAGTGTTGCCAAGACAAATGATGTTAAAAATGACCTTTAGCACCGTCAATAAGTAATGACACTACGAGTTACAATATTCAGCGTTGTGATATTCTCGGTGACGGTAAATATTGTACATTTATTGTAAAGTACCAGCATTACTATCTTGTTTGTTGCAATGCAATGCAATGCAATGTCAATTAAATTTATTCTTTCTTACATATTATGATGGTGGTGGTGGTGATCGATAATGGTGATAATTCTGTTTGTGTCGGCAAATAAAGAAAGAGCCAGCAAAACTAATGCACGTGCCTATTTATTTTTCCTAAATTAGGGAAGTGAAATTCTTATAATTAAAAGTTATAACGAAAATGGATTAGATATATCAATTGATAAATATTCTATCTTTTATAGAATCTTTAACTTTGAAATGATGTTAACAAGAAGGAACGACCATAAATTAAGCTACTATTGATATGAAAATACTAGGGTTATTTATAAGCCTAATTATTGGTACATTATTGACACAGAAAAAGGTTTATATACTTTGTAAATTTAAATTTTGTTGACGGCTGATTTTGGTCTCAGGGCAATATGGGAATATTACTCCCGAGACAATCCTCCCTCAATAGTGAATTTGTTTGGTTATGGGGGACCAAAAGCAAACTTAGCAAAAGACAAATAATACGCCAATCGACAAGGAGATTTAACGTGGTTCGGCGGATCTTGGTCCGACCTACGTCCACGGGCACAAAAAGGATGATACTTTTATTGCTTAAAACACGCTTCTCGGCTCTGCTTCTAATTTTTTTACAAGTCTGATGGTAATGATTCTGATCCTGATATTGGTTCTCTTCTTATTCTCCTCCACTTAAGCATACTCTACCCTCCTATTTATAATAGTGCAGAAATCAGATTCCTTCTTTTACAAGGGTTTCCTAGTTGAAACAATTTCCCTTTCCCATAAGGATTCCTAGTAAAAAACTACATTTACTTCATTTATCATACTAGGACATTGACTTACTAGTTTACCCCATGAAAGTAGGATAACTTATTATCTTATCTTGTATGGATAGAATGCCTTATCTTCCCGAACATGTTTTGCCCTATGCTCGGTTTTCACGAGGTCGGTCTTCATGTGGTCGGTCATAATAGTCTTTTGTACTGAGAATGCTGATATCGACCTGATAATTGCCCGGTCATCTTGAACTCAAGTGCTCGGTCACTAACCGTAAAGTTCCCGGCCCCTTACTGTTGACTCCTTAGTGGTCGGGTCGGTATTAATAATCTTGACTGAGAAGTGAATTACCTTTTTTACCACTGTCGTGCTTCTTAAATAACATAGTGACCGAAAACACCATCAACATTTGTCCCTTAGTTCTCGGTTCCAACGAGTATGCAAGTTGGTGCCGGGAACTATATAAAGATGGTGTGCTGATCGCCTTGCTGGTGGTCGCTCCAGAAATCACAGAGAAATTTCCTTCGCCATCAACTAAGTCTTATGTTTCTATCTTCATATCCTCGGTTATTGGAGATGCTGACCTTATTCAGAATGATTCTCCACCTCAAAGCAAATTGCTTACTTGGGTCGTCCCATCAGGAGATGAAGTTCCTCTTGTTGTCCAAACTAAAAATGACTCCTCCTCTGTAATATATGTACCAGAGATTTGGAGGTCCTGACCCATGACTGATCCAATCTCGATTATGAGGAGAAAATTTTGCCTCTAAGCTAACGATGATGTGCTCGGTGGCATGTGATCCTGTCTTGAGCTGTGAGAGATGCTCGGATCTGGGGGAATGTTACGTCCCCAGTCCGAAGGACTGACTCGGTGGGACGTAACCCGACCCCGAATGAAGAGAGGCACTTGGACCTGAGGGAATGTTACGTCCCCAGTCCGAAGGGCTGACTCGGTGGGACGTACCCCGACCCCGAGCTGAGAAAGGCACTTGGACCTGGGGGAATGTTACGTCCCCAGTTCCAAAGAGGTAGACTCGGTGGGACGTAACCCGACCCCGAATGAAGATAGGCACTTGGACCTGGGGGAATGTTACGTCCCCAGTCCGAATGGCTGATTTGGTGGGACGCGACCCGACCCCGAATCGAATAACTAAGTGGCCTCGGCGGAACAAAATCCAGCCCTGAGCCGAATAACCAAGTGGCCTCGGCGGAACGAAATCCAGCCCCGAACCGAATAACCAAGTGGCACACATAGGCCTCGGCGGAAAAAATCCAGCCCTGGGCCTACACCACGAAACCTCGGCGGAACGAATCCAGCCCCGAGTCGATTAATCCTTGGGACTTATTCAGAAAGGAGGTGACTCAACCTTTTGAAGCCCTACCAAATCTGGCACGGGCGTCCCCTTACCAGACCGGCGAAAAACAAAAATAAAACTTTGGAAAATAAAATCAAAAAGTGGGGTGACTTAGCACTTGTCCCAAAGCAAAACTTTTCACAAGTGTAAACAACAGCACGGATGCCTCGAAACAGCGTCCTGCCCGAGGCCTCCAAAATACAATTCTGAACCTTTCAATTCAGTGTCCCGGCGAACCAATATTTGGATCAGAGAGCGTTTAAAATGGTAAGGGCACATCCTCTATACGTCGGGTCACTGTGGAGCCTGTGTATTGTGCGAGGGCTCCTCCTTACCACGCTGGAGCAGGCACACACTACATGGGCACAACGCCTCCCTGTGCTGCGCCTCTCTTGGATCTAAATGATGAATGGATCAAAGAGTGTCCGAGATACTAAGGCCATATTCCTCCTTAGGTCCGGCATCACTGGAGCTAGCAATCGTCACGGGGGCATCATCTCTCCCCGTGCTATGCTTTCTCACGGATCCATTACATCGGGTAAGTGAGGATCAGAGAGTGTTTCGAAACATTAAGGGCATATTCCTCCTTATGTTCGGTAACACTGGAGCAAGCAATCGCCACGGGGGTATCATCGTTCCCTATGCTATGCTTCTCACGGATCCTATGCATCGAGTATGTCCCTGAATATTCTGAGGACCCCGAGCTAAAGAGACATTTGGTTCTGGGGGAATGTTCCGTCCCCAGGCCAATAAGCACGACTCGGTAGGACGTAACCCGACCCCTGAATTGAATAGTATAGCAGCCTCTGCGGAACGAGATCCAGCCCCGAGCCGATGAAGAGTCCTCGGCGGAATGAACTCCAGCCCCGAGCCGATTGTTGAAGGGGCCTCGGCGGAACGAACTCCAACCCCGAGCCGATTGTTGAAGGGGCCTCGGCGGAACGAACTCCAGCCCCTAGCTGATTGTTGAAGGGGCCTCGGCGGAACGAACTCCAGCCCCGAGCCGATTGTTGAAGTGGCCTCGGCGGAACGAACTCCATCCCCGAGCTGATTGTTGAAGGGGCCTCGACGCCAACTGTCCTTTGTAATGGGCGTTGAGTATGTCCCCCGTCTTTTCCGCCAACTTTCTTACCTCAGTTAAGTAGGCCATCATGTTTGGCTCTCGGGCTTGAAACTCCCCCTTTAGCTGTTGTATTGCCAACTGCGAGTCACTTTTTACCACTACGTCACGGACTCCCATCATGTGCATAGTCTTAATCCGGCCAGGATTGCCTCGTACTCTGCTTCATTGTTCGTAGCCTCGAAGGCGAATCTTATGGCGAGTAATACTTCTTCTCCTTTTTTTTTATTAGCTCTGGTTTTCGACTTCTCGCTGTTCCCCCCTTCCATTCTCTCCAGTCGGTCCATCATGGTTTTTAGGAGGGCCTGACTATCCTCCATGTCCTTCCTTATGCTTTCTTCTATCTTCTTCATCCAATCTGTGGCTGGATTCCCCGACGATTGGTGATTTCCGCCTTCTGCCATCGTCTTACTACGCGAACCGCTTTTTGTTGAGTTCCCCACAGATGGCGCCAACTGTTGACGGTTGATTTTGGTCTCAGGGCAATATGGGAATATTACTCCCGAGACAATCCTCCCTCAATAGTGAATTTGTTTGGTTATGGGGGACCAAAAGCAAACTTGGCAAAAGACAAATAATACGCCAATCGACAAGGAGATTTAACGTGGTTCGGCGGATCTTGGTCCGACCTACGTCCACGGGCACAAAAAGGATGATACTTTTATTGCTTAAAACACGCTTCTCGGCTCTGCTTCTGATTTTTTTACAAGTCTGATGGTAATGATTCTGATCCTGATATTGGTTCTTTTCTTATTCTCCTCCACTTAAGCATACTCTACCCTCCTATTTATAATAGTGCAGAAATCAGATTCCTTCTTTTACAAGGGTTTCCTAGTTGAAACAATTTCCCTTTCCCATAAGGATTCCTAGTAAAAAAACTACCTTTACTTCCTTTATCATACTAGGACATTGACTTACTAGTTTACCCCATGAAAGTAGGATAACTTATTATCTTATCTTGTATGGATATAATGCCTTATCTTCCCGAACATGTCTTGCCCTATGCTCGGTTTTCACGAGGTCGGTCTTCATGTGGTCGGTCATAATAGTCTTTTGTACTGAGAATGCTGATGTCGACCTGATAATTGCCCGGTCATCTTGAACTCAAGTGTTCGGTCACTAACCGTAAAGTTCTCGGCCCCTTACTGTTGACTATTTAGTGGTAGGGTCGACATTAATAATCTTGACTGAGAAGTGAATTACTTTTTTTACCCCTGTCGTGCTGCTTAAATAACATAGTGCCTGAAAACACCATCAACAAATTTAATTTAGAGTAGTGATAGATATACTTCATGAATACATAACAAGGATAAAATTATAATGAATGTTTAAGGCTAATCGCGGAAAGGTTTTAGCGTCGACAAAGCTTCAACGATGTTAAATATTCAACTTTGCATCTCCGGTTGTCATCGCTAAAACCGATATTCGGTGACATTTATGTTGAAAGAGGAAATTTTTGCATCGACTAGCAAATATGACGCTAAAGATTGTTGGCATTTCTAAATGTGAATAACTATTAACGTCAACATTTATGCTGTCGATATTAAATACAAACAATTTATGTTGCCTAAAAATATCTAAAAAATAAAATATTATTAAAATATATATGTAATTATTGATAATTACAAATATATTTATATAATATTTTATTTTTTAAACTTTGAAAATTAAAAAATTAAATTAAAATTATCAATAAATTATTTATATTACATTAAATTAAAAAAACTATTCATGACGATCGGTCGGGGTCGGTGTTGCGTCTGTCGGGCCTGGAGGAACTACGGAGATCGATCATGCAACACTGCCCCTGAGCGAGCGATCTCTCCACAAGCGCTCATAATCTCACCATTTCCTGATCGTGCTCATTTTTCTCTTTCTCCAACCGATCAAGCCGATCCTGAGTCAGCTTTAACTGCTCCCTCAAGACAGTGACCTCCTCTGATGAGCCCGATGATCGATAAGTAATTGTTATCTCCTTCCGATGAGTGTCAAGCCCGATGTTGTAAAGGGTTATATTCTGGAACATCTTACGTGAAAGTTCCTCATCAGCAAAAGGCTACAAGCCCTGCATAAGGCTCTTTGTCTAGATCTCCATCATATGTTCCTATATTTTAAGATTTTGGGTTAAAAAATGGAAAATAAGGAAATTTTATATAATTTATGTAATTAAACACTTACATAGAATTCTAGGGTGGAATCATTCACCCAACTTTTATTATGAGTGTAGTGGGTGAGTTGGAAAAAATCCAACATCGGGAAGGGCTACACCACATCTCCCGTGCTGCTTAGCTGCAGACAAAAAATATTAATTAGTAATTAAATGTTATTAAAATATAGTTAAATAAACATATATCCACTTACCTTGGAGTGTTCCTCGCGATGCGTGAAAAATAGTTTCGAGCCTCCAATATGGTTGAACCGTAGATTCTGCTGGTACACCTTGTTCTGCTCATAAATTTTCTACAAAAAAAATTAGTTTCTATTTTATTTCAAAAAGACTGTAAAATAAAATATTGTGCAAATTTAAAAGTTAATGTGTATTCCTCTAAAGCCCACATGCCGCACATATACGTCTAATCCTTCTCAGTTCTCACTGATGTCATGCGACTGACAGGAAATAGCATTAGCCGCACGATGCACATCGAAGATGGACTTGAGTTTCTTTAAGTAGTAGTTCGAGTTCGACTTGCCCATGTAATGTTTGACGTACTTGACCACATTCGGAGCTGTCAAGTCAACGTCGAACCACTCCTGTATAAAAAAACACAATAGTTAGAAGTATCATTTAAATAAAAATAAACAGCGAAATTGATGTTTGAGTTGATACTTAGTGACAAGACCGCAAACAAGTTGTGGAGCGTCCGCTCTGATATCTTCGTCCAGCACATGTACTGTTGGGGAGCGTCACACCGCGCAATAGTCTCAATTACGTTATTGAACTTTGCGTTGTGGTGACCCAGCCGTTTCTCTCCATCGTTTGATATGTGAATCAATATCCATCTGTGAGTCTTCACGTGACAAGCCAATTCCAAACCCGTGTATGACCCCCAAGATCGTATGACTATTGGGGTCAGGTCAGCACCCTAACCATGTGGCTCAGATGTTAAATCTGCCACACTATCGGTGGATAGATCAGGTCTCTTGCATTTTCTGGGGGCCATCTGAAAAAATAACAAACTAGCAGTTATGTTAAACAACAAAATGAGGCACTGTCAAAATTCCCAATACAAACCTAAATTAAGCTAAAAAAATTTATTAAACAACAAACCAAAAAAACTTACTTTTGAGAGAGAGTGGGAGTGTTGGTTGAGAGAGATGAAGACTGTTTACAGAGAGAAAGGGAGATTCATTTGTCTGTTATGGTGTTATTATAAGGAACCTTTAGCGCTGCCAAGTCGAACAACGCTAAAAATGACCTTTAGCATCGTCAATAAGTAACGACACTAAAAATTATAATATTTAGCACTGTAATATTCCCGGCGATGCTAAATATTGTACATTTAGTGTCGCACATCCATTTGGCGATCTAACATTTTGAAATTAAATGGTGACACTAAAAATCTTTGTGATTTAACGTTGCATGTATATAACGACCCTAAATAAATATTATATATTTATTTTAATTTTTTTTAAATATTTCATATTATAAAATTTTAATTTTATTAAAATTTTTATAAAATGTATAAATCTATTAATCATTATTAAATGCCTGTTTGATTTCATTGTCCGACGTAAACTCGTTTTCGACTACATCTTCTTCTCGGTCGTCATCTTCTTTTTGGTCGTCATCCTCATTTTGGATGACCTCAACAGCATCAATTTCGTCTCGGGTAAGCTGAATAGTGATAATAACATTTTGTACAATATTTGGCAATTGAAATATTTGATTGACATCGTCGTGCTCAGCATCACTTTCTATGGGGAATTCATTTGTGGCATTTTGTTTATCTTGAACATCCCAAATACCCTTCTGGTATAATTTTTCCTCAACTTTCCATCCATTACCAATTTTTGGGTCATCAGATATATGACAGTGTTCGAGTTGGTGCTTGGAGCGCCAATCTGAATGATGTATTGTACATTTTATTATTTATTAATAAAATAACTACATTTTCATTTCATACCTTATTAATGGTATTGTCATTATGCATATTAGATTGATGTATAAATATGCTAAGAATGACATCGACCTTAGAATAGTTATGTAATAATACTGGACAGTGGGTGGTCCAACATTTGGATAAGTATTACTACTGTAAACTATTCTTAAAGTAAATATTCATAATCGTTGGTTTTAGAATACGGTCGAATTCCTATAACCTATAAGACTAGCACATGTCGTATATTGGAATTGGAGTTCCAATAGTTTAACCCGATGTACCATGAACTTTGAAAGCTCGTATAGATGTATGGGTATTGGTTAGACCGAATACTGAATGACTTACAAGTGATGCCTAATAGTTGGAAGTACACACCATCGTCAATAGGAATCTCCTCGAGTCGAGTAGCATATGTAATCTTTTTATTATATGATAACATTGATTTTGTGTGAGATCCTTCATACTTTGATGCAATGTATGTCAGAAACCTTTCATGGTCTGACCTATAGTTGATTGTTGGGTGTTAATCAATGCACTCATTAACCAAGTGCGAATCAAGATAGGTATCCATGTGAGTAAATTCACGATTCTTAAAGCTTTGGCCAAAGTCAATCACCTAGGGTAGATCGCATCAGTTGTAAAGAATCGTGGACATATCGACATGAGATGCGCGCTTCGAAAACTTGACGATGTATTCTATGTTTCCTAAGCACAACTCGGATAGCCAACGACGGAGGGATTGTTAAACATATATGATGACCTCGACTTGTATAGTTCAGAAAAGTCTTTCGTGTTCTTCGCGAATTCGGAGGTAGCCAAATTGCGTACATATTAGCTAGGCTTATATGATGAATGCGTTTGAACTTAGAGAGTCCTAATATGATGTGTACTCGTTTAGCAATTGGGTAGCCGATTAATTTTGATAAAAGATAATATTCGATATTATAATTATCAATTAAGATAATCAAGTGTTATTGGATAACATTATTTATACACTTTGACCTAATTGGATTAATTGCATTAATTTAATATTTACACAAGTTCTTTATCGTAATTTCATAATTATCTCTAACATTTGAGGATATTATGATAATTGCAAGTATGAAATTATAGGTATTTTTAGCTTGATTTAATTGGATTAAGTCAAAGTGGAAGACATGTAACTAATCTATTAATTAAGTTTTGTCTTGATTTAATTAGATTAAATCAAAGTGGTAGATAAAGGTGATTAGCCACACCTAATTATACAAATTTGGACAAATTAGATTAATCCCACATTAAAGTTCATAAGAACTTTTATTAATTAAATATTACCTAAGTTTTTCTATAAATAGCAAGCTTTAGGAAGATTTTAATTAAGCTTGAGAAAGCTAAATACAAGCGATTCTTGGAGAAATTAACCTAAGTTAGAGAAATGTTTAGAGAAGTTTTGTGAGGTCTCTACAACATTTCATCTAGGAGAAATCAAGAGTGGATCTTGGAGAGGAGTTTGCTAGCATTGGAATCAAGATTGGATCTTGGAGTCAAGTTTGCAAACGTTGGAAGTTCTCCAACTATTTCAACAAGGAGAAGTAGATTGGATCTTGCATCAAGCTTACTAGGTAAGTTTGAACTTCTCTTAAGCTATTTTCTTCATTATTGAGTTTTTCATTAGTGAGACATGTAGTGATGAATTATGTATTGGATGCATGATTACATAGCTTGAAGTTGAAATAAGGTTAATAGATTGTATTAGGATGTTTTGGAAGTATAAACACGATATGCTTGTTAATTAGGTCAAAGATGTTCATGTTGGACATAGAACTATTAATCAGAGTTTGGAACTCTAGATTAAAGTTTAGAGTTATGACTACCATTCTAGAATCACTTGATCACCTTTGGGTGAACTAGAATTGTTCATGAGACATTTCTTAGTGGGATTCTAAATTGGTTTGTGTTAGATTCAAACAAATACATATAGGTATTTAGAATACAAGTATACTAGTTGTATAACATGTGTTAATGGTGGTTATGAAGCTAAAATTAGTTTTAAGGTGTAGTGAAATGATAGGAGAAAATTGGAAGTGTTTAGGATTGCTTTGAAGTTGAAAAATGCTCACTGCCAATGGGAGCATCGCGACACTGACCTTCCAACGTCACGACACGGAACATCAGACCTAGGAGTCTCACGACTCCCACTCAATTGCGTCGCAAAGCCGAGACATTCAGCTCTCGCAGTTGCTCTTGCACTTTGGAGCATCGCCACTCCCAAGGCTCTGCGTCGCGACTCCGAGGGCTTATGAACACTAAACTTCATTTTCTCCATTCTGGAGTTTACGGTCTCCGATTTGGTCCCTTTTTTTTCTACGGACTCGTATCAAAATGTAGTTTTTATTTAAATATTTTAAAATATATATATCCTTGATATCTTTAGGTTAGACCCATTTTCACTACGCGGGGCACCGATCCAACCCTAAGGGTTCCATAACTGCCCCAAACAAAATGGTACAGTAGCAAGGCTTAACCACACAACACATGTTGCATGTTAGACATGTATTTGAATCTATACCTCTGTATTTCAATTTAATTATGCATAAGTCATATTGGATATGCATTGCATGTTTTAAATTAAAATTTTGACCTAATTATGTTAATAACTTGATTGCCATAATTCTCCCATAATTAGGTGATTACTTTATTTTAAGTAATAGTATTAGTAATGTTGTAGTATTATTGGATGGTCCGTCTTATCAATACAGAGATGAATGAGTTCTTACTACTTATATCCAAGATCTTCATTAGTGTGAGGGTATATGTGCTCGGAACATAGGTCGCTCCGGTAAAATATTAGATGTAGCATGATGAGTTAACACAACACCCAATATCATCATTAGTGTGAGAGTATACATATGAAGCTCATTAGTGCACATTGTCAAGTATACACATAGAACACATCTTAATCCAAGATCGTCATTAGTGTGAGGATAAGAAATAATTCAGGACTAAACTAGGAGTCATATGAAGTGCTTGACCTTGAAGGTCTACCTAATATGTTTATAAAGGCCAAGATCGTCATTAGTGTTAGGTTGAAGTAAATGTCATGGGAACCACTTCCCACTATGAAATTTCGATAGTCAAATTTATATTTTTCTGTTAAGAGAGATTACAGAAATACGTAAAATAGTGGGAAGACACTAATAGATTTAAAATTCCATAATCAATTAGTGTTATTATTTTAAAATGAAAAATATTCTGCTACTGTTTAAAATGTTGTCTTATAGATGGCTGTCGTAAATCCTTTGATGAGATTTTTGGATTCTATAGCCGAGAATTAGTTTCAGTGGGAAATGAACATCAGCTTTATCTTGGAGTTTGAAAAGTTGACATATGTAACTATCAATCCATTGCCTGTTGAAATCGATCCTAACTTCACTCCTGGAGAGCGAGAAACTTTTTCAAAATGGAAGGATGATAATCTGAAGGTGAAATCCTACATTTTAGGATCGATCGTTCCAGATTTGCTGAGACAGTATATATAGGTACCATATACTTGGAGCATTATACGAACACTCAAGGAGTTGTTCGAGGCAAATCAATAGATCGAAATATATCAGAGGTCTAAGGAAGTTTTTCATACTGAACTTAAGGATGGAGGAGCTGTCAGCATTCATGTTTTGAACATGATTGACCGGATCTGATACTTGGAACAATATGACATTGTGATTGATGAACGGTTGGGGCGTAATTTGATTATGACTTTTTTCCCTGGAACATATGATTGCTTTGTATTAAACTTCCATATGCACTCGATGCAAGCCAACTATGAAGAACTTCATAATATGTTACACATGACAGAGCATGATTTGAAGAAATGCAACCTCATTTTGTACCTCCATAGTGGAGCTAGCTCTTCGAAGACTTCTAGGAAGTCAAAGAAAATCAAAATGGGAAGAAGAAGATATCAAAGAAGAACTCCAAGAAGCGCAAAGGTGCTAAACCGCAAGTAGCTCGTGATAAATATCTACCATGCAAGAAGTCTGGATATTGGAAGAAGGATTGTCTAGAGTTGAAAGGAAAAATGGGACACTCAAGTACGTTTTATATTTTTCCTATTATTGACATCTCATTAGCCTTAGATACGAATAGTGGATATGTGTTAGACACTGGCAGTCCTACTCATATTTGCAACTCCCTGCAGGTCATGCGGGTTAAAAGAAGGCTTAATAAATGGAAGATCTAGTTTTGAGTTGGCAATGGCGAGACATTGGATGTCAAGGCCATAGGAAAGGTGGTTCTAGATCTCCCCAATGCATATAAATTAAATTTACATGACTGATATTATGTACCTTCAATTATCAAAAAAATAATATCACTGTCAATATTAGATAAAAGGGGATATAGAATAAACATTAAAGATGAAAATTCATGTTTATATGATAAAGACAGATTACTAAAATGTGAATTTTCTTTATCTAACAGTCACTATATTTTTTAAACATATAGAGATATCCTTAATGTAGAGGAAAATACAAGTAGGAAATATGAATTAAATAATATTGAATTATGGTATATGAGATTGGGTCGTATAGGTGTTAGACATCTATCCAAATTGGTAAAGGATGGTTTGATTGAAAATCTTACATTAGATACTTATCTGATTTGTGAGTCATGTATCCAAGGAAAGATGACAAATGCCTCATTTCTTGGTGTTGGACACCGTGTTGGACATTTATTGGAGCTAATACACAGCGATGTGCGTGGTTCATTAAATCACGATGCTCATGATGGTTCAAGATACTTCGTGACTTTCACAGATGATAAGTCTAGATATGGTTATGTTTATTTGATAAGACATAAACCAGAAACATTTGATAAGTTCAAAAAATTTCGAAACGAAGTAGAAAAACAAACCAGTAAATTCATCAAGTGCCTTCGATCAGATCGAAACGGTGAATACATGAGTGAAGAATTCAGAAATTATTTAAGGGATAATGGAATTCTTGCCCAATATAGCCCTCCAGGAACACCTCAACACAATGGTGTGTCTGAGCATATAAATCGTACTTTATTGGATATGGTGCAATCCATGATGAGCTATACATATCTTACTTATTACCTTTCGGGTTACGCTTTACTTAGTGCTACACACATACTTAATAGGGTTCCATCGAAATTTATTTCTACGACCCCCTATCAGATATGATTTGGTAGAAATCCAAGTCTTAGACATTTAAAGATTTGGGGTTATCCTGCATACGTTGGAGTTGCCCAGCGGGATAAACTAGCACCCATAGGGTATAAATATAGCTTCGTTGGATATCCTGAAAATTCTTTGGGATATCAATTCTATGATTCTGGGCCTTGATGTTCTCATCTTGGAGAAAACAGATCCTTGATGTTCTCCTCTTGGAGAAAACAGATCCGACTGCGTATAAAGAAGCGATTTTGGATATCGATTCGGGAAAATGGAAGGAAGTCATGAAATCCGAGATGGATTCTACACATGAAAATCAAGTCTGGGACTTAGTTGAACTTCCTGAATGAGTTAAACCTATTGGTTGTAAATGGGTTTACAAAAGGAAGTGAGGGTCCGATGGAAAGATGGAAACATTTAAGGCCCCTACTGGTAGCGAAATGTTACACTCAACATCCTGGGATTGACAATGAGGAAACTTTTTCACCAGTAGCCATGCTAAAATCCATTAGAATTCTTTTAGCCATTGCTGCATATCACGATTATGAGATATGGTAGATGGATGTGAAAACCGCTTTCCTAAATAGATTCATTGTGAGGATATCTATATGGAAAAATCAAAGTATTGTGTATCCAGTGAGACTTCAAGCTTGGTTTGTAAGGTCCAAAAATCTATTTATGGACTTAAACAGGCATCCCGAAGTTGGAATCATCATTTTGATAAGACAATTAGATTATCTGAATTCATCAAGAATGAGGAAGAACCGTGTGTTAAAAAGAAAGTGAGTGGAAGCATGATAATTTTATTAATCTTATATGTAGATGACATCATTATCATTGGAAATGATATAGGATTGATGCAAAGTGTGAAAGCCTACCTTTGCAAGAACTTCTCCATGAAAGATATTGGTGAAGCTTCTTAAAATAAACCATGGCTGAAAATAAAATAAACATGCATTTAACATTCATTCATCGCATATTAAAATCATCAAATAATTTTTGCATAAAATTAAACATGATGCATGAATCTATGAATAACGAATTAGAAACCTAAGAGAATTACTATGCCACAGAAATCTATCATCCCACAAGTAAGTGTCGCCGTAGGGTAGGTCAAGTACTTGCGTGATAGATCGAGACAATCTCAGTGGATTAATATTTTTAGTGTTCCTAGAACATGCCAAGGATCTCTAAGATGATTTTGTTAGACAATTATGACCCATAGCGTCACTATTTGTACAGATCACGGTGTTGTTGTACAAATTAACTATGTGACAAAGGAGATTGCACTCTTATCATTTGTGATTAGATCACCTAGATATATAAATGATAGGAGGTCTCTATGATTTGTTCCTGGACGGAGAATGATATGAGACAGTATCAGTCCACGTAGAATAAAGCATTAAATATCCCTAGTCAGAGTATTATCGAGATTGGACATCGATAAATACGTAAAAGACTAGTATTACACTTGTGCGCGTTGTGAGGGCACAACAACATAGTTCTCATATATTTGGGTATAGGATATTCATGCAAGTGTAATAGGAGGTTGTGTTTTACCGATGGTACGGGAAACAGCTTCGCTCTGGATAGACCCCCTCAGAATTCCATTGGTAGTATGACTATGTGTCTATGGAAGTCCGAAATCAGGGTAGGTGTATTTGGTCTTAACCTGAGACTTGCACCGCTAATACTTGCGACAATCAATATACTTTGGTTGCGGTTGTCCAGGGCTTTAACAGGTTCTGTGTACGCCAATACTGGGTATATTGAGAATCGTAGTATGTTGGGTGTGATGTCAAGATGGAAGTGTCACTCCAGTCATATGGAGATGATGGTCACGTAGGATACGGGACTGGTTCTCTTAAATGCTGTAGCTATCGGGATAAAATGACAAGGTCAGGTTTATCCGATTATAGAGACTAGTTACCAGACATTCGACATGTGCTTCGTACGGAGCAGACTCAATTCCAGCCCCAAGCCTAGCATGTGATCATCCGATACTGGACAAAAATATGCAATACTACGTATACTACGCCTGATATAGATCCTTTATTCCTGTAAGGATATTTCCGGAGAATTGGGTAGGCATGGCGCTTTGCTAGAGGCCAACCTTGTCTTGTAAATCGGTAAAACGTAGTACTTGGTACTTACGTGTTCGGATAGTCCGACGACCGAATTTACTGCCAACATATCCGGGGATCTCATGGGTCGCTTCCCAAAGATTCACCGATGACGTATGACTCGCACTTTAAATTAATCTGGGATTAATTAGAAGAGAGAGAAGTTAATATGGGATTAATTACAAGATATTTTATCTCGGATAAAATATCAATTAAAGAGAGATAACGATTAATTTGGAATTAATCGATTAATTAATATATTTGATATATTAAACGAAATTGGATTTCGACGCGGAATTGAAATATATTTTAATTCGGGCGAACGAATTAATCTAGAATTAATTCGTTAGCGACGTGAATAGTGACTTCGCTAGGCGTAATCATTTAATTACGACGCAACATAAAATTTGTTAATTTGGAATTAACGAACCCGAGCCCAAGATTGTTTGCGAGCGCATTCGCATTTCGAATTCGAGTGCGGCACGCAAGTCAAATCAAGCGTCAAATCACATGTCACTTTGAGTGATGTGACACTTGATTGATTGATGTGATTGTGTGATGGTAGTTGTTAGAGTTGTTGGAATGCATTTACCATTTGACTTTTTGAAAGCCAAATAAATGGTAAATCATTAATTTATTTATGGAAAAAATATAAGTGTAAGATATACACTTTTCCAACTAACCAACACAATCTCTCCTTCTCTCTTTCTCTCTACAATTCACGCCCATGGAGGGGTAAAAAGCTTACTTGTTTCTGTCAAGAAACCGTGAGCAGAGGGAAGCCAAGAGTGGGATTTTGTGGCAAAATCTCAAGTGCTAGCACACTTACGAGACATGCGAAGGTGATAGGGAAGTCCACCCATGAGCCGGGAACCATTCGACGAAGCTTGGAGCTTGTTCGAGGAGCTCAAAAATAGAAATGGAGGACTGCAGATCTGCCACTGCCGAACCAGTCCACTGCCAAGCAAATTCACATTTTGTTGCCTCCGCGTCGCTCAACCGATCGATGTAAGTATTCTGCAACTTCTCGATTGTTATTCACACATGTTTTCATGCTTATTATTGATCTTGGGACCTTAATAGAAACTAACAATGGCATCTAGAGCAAGGTTTAAGCATGAAATGTTTAGGGCTTAAAATTTGGGTAAAATCATTTTGAGCATGATTTTGTGAAATTGGATGAATGAATATGCTTAAATGTGTTTGAATTGAAGTTTGATTGGATCAATTTCAAGAAAATGGTTTGGAACAATTTTTCCCCAAATGCTTATGTTGGCCGAATGGTGACATAGCCCTAATGTCTTGGAATTTTGATTTGTTGATTCATTGGATGAGTTAGAATCATGTTGGGATTGTTGATTGAAAATTAATTGGATTGAATTGAATTGAACAAAAACCCTAATTGCCGAGACTGACTTGATGAGCATGTATTGGGTTTGATTTAAAATTAAATTGTGTTGGACATGATTTAATATTAAAGAGCATGATTAATTGCATAAATTGATGTTTTAGAAATGTTAATTTGGGTGATTAATCATGATATACACTTTAGGTTAATTAAATGTGAAATTGGATTTTTTGTATTTAATTAATTGGGCCTTAAAATTAGATTTGGGTTTAATGTTGTAAATGGGCTAAATAGGCTTGGTTTCTAAGTTAGGTTTAGGCAAATTGGATTGGATCCAATTGGGCCCAAAACCGCATCCATAAAGCCTAAATGCGACTTAATAGACCCTTAAAGTTTAATTGGGCCTAATGGGCCTAAATTGATTTCTAGGCTTATGGGGTAACTCCCGGATTGGATTTTAGTTACTCGGTTTGACCCGAGTTGACCAAAAGTCCACGCCTTAAGAAATTAATTAAGAGCCCATTGGACTTTAATTAAATTAACGTTGGACGTTAATCGGGCTTTGAGACCCGTAACGATTAAATTTGGAAATTAAGTCATAAAGGTTCGTAATTAAAGTGTAGTATTCAATTTGGAATTAAATAGCGAATTAGAATTGAATGCATATTAAATTGGATTTAATGATGTAGTTTAATTTAATTCGAGAATTCGTACTTTGAGTACTTATTCGCAAAAACGAGTTTGACTCGAGCAAAATCAAATCGTTGTTTGAACATTGGATGATCACTAATTATCAGATTAATTAATTTGATTAGATTGATTGATAACATGCTTGTGTGAATACATGGTTGTAATGCATGAATAGTGTATATCTGATGGATATTAGATGGGTGGGACAATTTTAGAAATTGTAATAAATTCGATTTATTAATTGGACCTGCGTGTCCAGCCTTATCACCTCCATATTCTTTGTATTCTCTTCTCACCTATTCCCCTCAATGTAAATGAGGTTTCTTTAGAAGTGTAGTGTAACAGGTAGAAGTAAATACTTGTGCTAGCGGGAGAGAGAAAATGAGAGATTTGATCTAGGATCAATGTGTAAAGTATTCATCCGCATATCATTATTATTTTTCATATGCGCTTTATTATGTGTTTAGAATGCATGTTTAAGGGTGTATGATGATGAGACCTTAACAAAGATAATAAATTGGTTGCCAATTTGCACTCGAAAAACCCTCGCATAATATTAAGCGTTTTTCCTTCCATTGAGTGATTCTCACTCAAGATCCGAGACTGGCATTGGTTGTTGGCCAAAGTCAAGGCCTTTGTCCGTCGAGGATGTGTTTGAATCACGAAGGCTTTGTTCCATATTGGTGTCTTGTCCAAGTTGTGTTTGTTGGCCAAAGTCAAGACCACTTCTTGTCCATCGACATTGATTACGAAGCTTTCCATGGTCAATGGGTCGCGCTTAACTGGGATCACTAAGTTTTTGTGCCAAAGCCAAGGCTTAGTTGATTCAGAGGAAAAAGGTTAGGTAATACATTGGATGTATTGGCATATATAAGATATATGTTTCGGACTTGGATGTCCCCCTACCGGATCTAGGAATTGGATTGGATCCAATCGATCTTAGAGATCTACCTAGTTAATTATCATACAATTTGTTGGCCAAAGTCAAGATTGTGTGATATTTAACGGGATCCTAGCCCACTAGGAAACACGGTTTCCCGAGTACTCGACAGAGGGTTAGAGGCTCGCCGAAAAATAGTGGGAGGCAAGAATTGAATTTGCAATATTCTTTTAATTACTTGCCATACGCGCTCAAACAAACATCATTCGTCAAATAAATTAAATGTTAGTTGGACTAATATTTAAAATGTTGTTTTAATAAATAGTTGGACTATATTCAAACTATTCATTTATAGTTGATTTTATAATTGGATTATAGTAATCAATTAATTGATTTTAATCTATTAAATTATAGTTGATTAAATAGTTGGACTATTGTAATCATTATAATAAATAGTACTTAAATCGTTGATTAAATAGTTGGACTATTAAAATCAAGATAAAATTGAAAGATTGACATTTAAAACATAATCCTAGAGAAAATGTATTTAAATGATTTAATTTTCAAAATTGGGAATTAAATTTCAGGATGGTCCTGGAAAATAATAAGTTACTTTATTTGATAAAATAACATATTAAGCCTAAGCCCGGAGTTAAGCAAATAGTATATCATAATCTTTGGAAGATTTATGTGATGATAACTTTAGTGCTTAATCCATTTACCTTGTCGCAGTAGACTCCTTAATTTCTGAATCAGAACTAAGGATTAGATCCTTAAAGTATGATAAAGAAATTGAAGGATCTTCATAAATCTATTAAATTAGATTTTAGAAGTACTAAATTGCAATAAATAAATCTTGGAGAGTTAATGACTATTCTCAAGGAGATAAAGTCAAAGTTTGCAATTAGGCAAGTAGCGCAAGGCGCACATTACTTCGATATTCTAGAAGGCCAAGGCTTGACCAAAGGCTTCTGGAGTGTTGAAAAGGGCAAAGGCAAAATCATTATAATCTTCTAGGAAGATAAATGACATATCCTAAAATGTCTGCCTAAATGTGGCAAACGGGATCGCAGAAGTGTGACTGCCGTTTGAACAAAGCAGACATGAAGGAATTGAAGACGGGCTTGGCTCCGACTTCAAATATATTTGTCATAATTATGTTCACTACTAGTATTAAATTGGACTTTAAATACTTAGTGTGGTACATAAATATGTATTGATATTCAGAATCTGTTTTGAACAGGATACTGACTTCAATCGAGATTAATCTGCGAATTGGAAACGGGACGAAAGTCGCTGTTTTAACCGTAGATACCTAAGTTTAGGAACTACCTTCGGGTGTGTGTACTTAATTAGGGAAACTATTATAATGTAACTAGTTTGACTATAAACATTATCTTTATATTAGTGTCTAATCCATTGCAGAATGAACCTTTATATTCTGGAACACTAAAGTGTTTTATTATATAAAGATGATATTGAGATAAACACATTAGATGTGAATAACAGCATTTATATTTTGAATATAAATAAATCTCAAACATGACAAACAAATAGCTCAACTGATTTGATCAGATGAAACTTAAATGTGGCTTTGGTGTCAGGGACACAATTAAACAAGACTCGTATATCCACACTTTTGAAGAGTGGATACTAGGACTGATTTGATCATATTCAAATAAAGTCTACGAATCTAATTTATTGGGCAAAGTGCCTAAAACACTATTTACTTGGTAAAAGTTTAAATGCCACTGATCTGTTAGCCCTAGTTCATAGTGAAGCAAGTGGGCCCATGTCTAGCTAGGCTAGATGTGGATATGAATATTTCGTGACCTATACGGATGTGGCATCGCGTAATGGTTATGTGTCTCTTGAAGAACACAAATCAGAAACTTTTAAAGTTTCGACACGAAATAGACAAACAGATCGGACTAAAGTATTAAACCGTCACAGTTAGACCGTAATGGAAAATACTTAAGCAATAAGTTTCTAATATACTTGAAAGAGTATGGTATTCTTTCAAATGAAGACTCCTCCCGGAACACGTCATTTTGACGGTGTGTCCGAACAGGATAAACCGAATTTTGTTGGACATGATAAGGTTAATCATGAGTCGCTCTGAGCTACCATTTCCTTCAACGGATAAGCATTAACATTACTGAACTTATTTAGAATAAGGTTCCATAAAAATCTGTTTGACAGATATCATATTAGATATGAACGGGAAAGAAATTGGGTTTCTTATTCCCGATAATTTGGGTATGCTAGGCATATGTTTGGATGATACCAAACTTGAACCCAAATTGGATAAGTGCCTATTGTAGGATATCCTAGGGATAACATAAGTATTGTACTTATACAACTCACAAGAGAACAATTAGATTGTTGCTCGCCATGCGGTTTTCCTAAGAGGAATACCGATATGCAGTGGTAAGTGGGAGGATAGTTAAACTCGATGAAAATCGGAGAGTAATACTGTCCAAGGCACCAATTCTTAATGGAGCACAAAATAGTTCATCAAGTATGAAACTATTACCATTAATCTTCGAATACACAAGAACCACGTAGTCGGAGAGAGTCAGAAAACAACCTGGGGTATGGGTTTCTGATCTCACCTCATAAAGATGTCTATCTTATTGAGGAATACCAACTGACTACGTATAAGGAAGTGATACAAGGTATCGACTCCCTATTATGGCAAAGTGCCATATAATCCGAAATGGATTCCATGTATATCAACAAGTTTGGATACTAGTTGATGTACCGAAAGGAATTGTGCCTATTGGTACTATATAAGTCTTCAAGGAAGACATACATGGAAGGCAACATACCAACGTACTAAGCTAGGCTTGTAGCGGAAAGGTATAGTTATCAACATTGTGTTGATTACAATTCAACCTTTTACCTATTGTCACGGTAAATCCATTTGGATAATGCTTGCGAAGATGCATGTTTCATTTATGAAATATGTCAGCTAAACGGGAAAATTGCTTTCCTGAAAAGGAAACAGTAGGAGGATGTTTACAACATCCTGTCGGTTTTGTCATACAAAACTAGCAAACGAGGTTTCAGGATATTCGATCCATGTTTGGATTGAAGCAAGCATTAGGTTCTTGGAATTATCGTTTTAATGTAATCATAATGGAGTATGATTTAATTCAAAACAAAATGATTCTTGTGTATATAAAAAGGTTAGTGGGAGCACACTGACAGTGGCTGTCCTATATAAAATAATGATAATATGTCATTTCTTGGAAATGATATTCCCATAATAACTATCGGTGAAAGCTTGGCTTTCGAGAAAACTCTCCGAGAAACCGTACATTGAAAAATGTACGCTATCTGGTGTCTCATACGCTTTGAGCATATGAAGTCACAAACAGGCCAATCCAAGTGATAGTCACTGGATTGATGTTAAGAACATCCGTTAGTATCTTAGAGAACTAAGGATGCTGACTTAAACTATGGAGATGGAGAACTTGAAGTGACTGGGATCATTGTAGCAAGTTTCCCAAACCGATAAAATGACAATAAGTCGCAAGCGGTACTACAAATTTGAATAACGGTACAGTGAGCTAGAAATATTCCAAGCAAGATACTGTTACCGAATAAACAACAAATGCGGGTTATTGCTGCAGCTGAGGCAGCAATGGAAGCCTTCTGGGTCGATATAAATCCTAATTAGATTAGGAATAGTTCTGTTAGCAGCTGAGCTAGGCGTCAGCACAGGCTAAAGAATTAATGGTATCATCAACGATCCAGATATATACTTCGATATTCATCTTATTCGTTCGGACCATACATCGTGGCGATATGATGATCGAATAAATCGCATCAGATGATAATCATGCAAATCCGCTGACGAAAGCATTTCTCAGCAAATTTGAGCCAATTGTACATAGTTCGGGTGTCAGACACTCGAGTGACTGGCTATTGGCCAAGTGGGAGATTGTTGGACAATTATGACCCATAACGTCACTATTTGTACAGATCACGGTGTTGTTGTACAAATTAACTATGTGACAAAGAAGATTGCACTCTTATCATTTTTGATTAGATCACCTAGATATATAAATGATAGGAGGTCCCTATGATTTGTTCCTGGACGGAGAATGATATGAGACAGTATCAGTACATGTAGGATAAATCATTAAATATCCCTAGTCAGAGTATTATCGAGATTGGACATCAATAAATACGTAAAAGACTAGTATTACATTTGTGCGCATTGTGAGGGCACAACGACATAGTTCTCATATATTTGGGTATAGGATACTCATGCAAGTGTAATAGGAGGTTGTGTTTTACCGATGGTACGGGAAACAGCTTCGCTCTGGATAGACCCCCTCAGAATTCCATTGGTAGTATGACTATGTGTCTATGGAAGTCCGAAATCAGGGTAGGTGTATTTGGTCTTAACCTGAGACTTGCACCGCTAATACTTGCGATAATCAATATACTTTGGTTGCGGTTGTCCAAGGCTTTAACAGGTTCTGTGTACGCCAATACTGGGTATATTGAGAATCGTAGTGTGTTGGGTGTGATGTCAAGATGGAAGTGTCTCTCCATTCATATGGAGATGATGGTCACGTAGGATACAAGACTGGTTCTCTTAAATGCTGCAGCTATCGGGATAAAATGACAAGGTCATGTTTATCCGATTATAGAGACTAGTTACCAGACATCCGACATGTGCTTCGTACGGGGCAGACACAATTCCAGCCCCAGGCCTAGCACGTGATCATCCGATACTGGACAAAAATATGCAATACTAGGTATACTACGCCTGATATAGATCATTTATTCTTGTAAGGATATTTCCGGAGAATTGGGTAGGCATGGCGCTTTGCTAGAGGCCAACCTTGTCTTGTAAATCGGTAAAACGTAGTACTTTGTACTTACGTGTTCGGATAGTCCGATGACCGAATTTACTGCCAACATATTCGGGGATCTTATGGGTCGCTTCCCAAAGATTCACCGATGAAGTATGACTCGCACTCTAAATTAATCTGGGATTAATTAGAAGAGAGTGAAAATTAATCTGGGATTAATTACGGAGATATTTTATTTGGGATAAAATATCAATTAAAGAGAGATAACGATTAATTTGGAATTAATCGATTAATTAATATATTTGATATATTAAACGAAATTGGATTTCGACGCGGAATTGAAATATATTTTTAATTCGAGCGAAAAATTAATTTAGAATTAATTCGTTAGTGACGTGAATAGTGACTTCGCTAGGCGTAATCATTTAATTACGACGCAACGGAAAATTCGTTAATTTGGAATTAGCGAACCCGAGCCCGAGATTATTTGCGAGCGCATTCGCATTTTGAATTCGAGTGCGTCACGCAAGTCAAATCAATCGTCAAATCACATGTCACTTTATGTGTGATGTGACACTTGATTGATTGATGTGATTGAGTGATGGTAGTTGTTAGAGTTGTTGGAATGCATTTACCATTTGACTTTTTGAAAGCCAAATAAATGGTAAATCATTAATTTATTTATGGAAAATATATAAGTGTAAGATATACACTTTTCCAACTAACCAACACAATCTCTCATTCTCTCTTTCTCTCTACAATTCACGCCCATGGAGGGGCAAAAAGCTTACTGGTTTCTTTTAAGAAACCGTGAGCAGTGAGAAGCCAAAAGTGGGATTTTGTGGCAAAATCTCAAGTGCTAGCACACTTACGAGACATGCGAAGGTGATATGGAAGTCCACCCATGAGCCGGGAACCATTCGACAAAGCTTGGAGCTGTTCGAGGAGCTCAAAAATTGAAAATGGAGGGCTGCAGATCTGCCACTACCGAACCAGTCCACTACCGAGCAAAATTAGATTTTGTTGCCTCCGCGTCGCTCAAACGATCGATGTAAGTATTCCGCAACTTCTCAATTGTTATTCACACATGTTTTCATGCTTATTATTGATCTTGGGACCTTAATAACAGATTTTGTGTGTGAATAATCAAAAATAAGATTGCGGAATAAACTTACTTTGATTGGTTTGGATGATGGATTTCAAAACTTTTGATTTTTGTGAAGAACTCCAAGCTTTTCTTTATGTTCCAAACTCAAGGGATTGGTTTCCATATCACCTTATTTGCTCTTTGAAGTGCTAGGTCAATTGAAATTTTGCAAAAAAACTTCAATGGGGAGAGTAGAAGCTCACATCAATGAGCTTGGAGAAAAAGGAAAATGTGATGTGAATAGTAACTAGTACCACTTCCAAAGTTGACTTGCCTTTAAATATTGAGTTTGTGTGTTGGACATGGTTTGAGTGTTTTTAAAGCAATCTAAGCTTTACTTAACCATTAAAAACTTCCATCAAGTGTCAAACATCTTGATGTAAGTCAAGTGGGTCCCACCACTTTTAAATTCCAAATTTAAGTCGGCTAATCCAACACGCAACTTCGCTCGGGCCTGGGTTCGTTTAATTTTGAACTAAACGAATTTACCGTTGCGACGTTATTAAATCCAATTTAATTCAATAATAATGCCTCGTAAAATTATTACGAAAGTCGCTTACGAATTAATTCTAAATTAATTCGTTCGTCCGAATTAAAATCCAATTCTAATTCCGCTTTGAAATCTAATTTCAATTAATATATCTAATATATTATTTAATAAATTAATTCCAAATTAATCTCGGTCTCTCTTCTAATCGAATTTTATCCCAGATAAATTCTTACCGTAATTAATCCTAGATTAATTTTCTCTCTCTCATAATTAATCCTAGATTAATTCTGTTCGAGTCAAATGTCATCGGTGAATCTTTGGGAAGCGACCCAAGAGATCCATGGATACTGAGAATCATAGTGTATTGGGTGTGATGTCCGAATACATGATCTTTATCAAGCGTAGTATACTAAGTATTGCATATTGTGATCCAATATCTGATGTCACATGCTAGGCCTGGGGTTGGAATTGTGTCTACCCTGTATGAAGCATATATCGGATCACTATCAACTAGTCTCTGTAATCGGATAATCATGACCTAGTCATACTATCCCGATAGCTATAGCATTTAAGAGTACTAGTTTTGTATCCATGTGTGATCATCATCTCCATATGACTGAAGTGATACTTCCATCTTGACATCACACCCAATACACTATGATTCTCAGTATACCCAGAAGAGGCGTAAACAGAACCTGTTAAAGCCCCGAACGACCAAAACCAAAGTATACTGATTGTCGCAAGTATTAGCGATGCAAGTCTCAGGTTAAGACCAAATACACCTACCCTGATTCGGATTCCCATAGACACATAATCATACTACTAATGGGATTCCGAGGGGTCTATCCAGAGCGAAGCTGTTCCCGGTCCAATGGCTAACAGAACCTCATATCACACTCGCATAAGTATCATATACTACATATATGATAACTATACCGTTAAGCTTCCATAACGCGCACAAGTGCAATACTAGCCAATTCTGAATTATCGATGTCCAGTCTCGATAATACTACGACTATGGATATTTAATGATTAAACCTTTCATGGATTAATAGTATCTCATATCTTATTAATCTGATACTAATCATATGAACTTTTATCATTTATATATCCAAATGATAAAAGAGAAATTTCCTTTGTCACATAGTTAATTTTGTACAAGAACACCATGTACTTTACAAAATAGTGATGCTATGGGTCATAATTGTCCAAAAATCTCCCACTTGGCCTATAGCCAATCACTAAAGTGTCTAACACCTGAACTATATACGGGTCGCTCGTACTTATGCTGAGATATCGCTTTCGCCAGCGGATATGCAAGGCTATCATCTGAAACGATCTTTTCGATCTTGACATCGCCACAATATATGATCTCACGAATCAGATGAAACCGTCGAAGTACATACTTGGATTGTTGATGAGACCGTAATTCTTTAGCCTGTGTTGTAGCCTAGCTAAGCTGCTAACAGAACTACTCCTAATCTAATTAGGAATTTTATAGATCCAAAAATGCTTCTTTTGCTGCCTCAGCCACAGCAATGTAATCCGTTTTTGTTGAATCGGCAGCAGTATCTTGCTTGGAAGATTTCCAACTCACTGTTTTGTTATTCAAATAAAATATGTACCCTTATTGCGACTTATAGTCGTCTTTATCGGTTTGGAAACTTGCATCGGTGAACCCAGTCACCTCAAGTTCTCATTCTCCATAAAGTAAGAAAACATCCTTAGTTCCTCTAAGATACTTAAGGATGTTCTTTACATCAATCCAGTGACTATCACCTGGATCGGCCTGATTGTGACTCCATATGCTCAAAGCATATGAGACACCAGGTCGCGTACGTGTTTGTCATAGTACAAGCTCTTGGAGAGTGCCAACAACTTTTAGATCTATCCCAGTAGATCCTTATTCCTAGAATAAAGGTTGCATCTCTCAAGTATTCTATGAAGAATTTTAATGAAAGCCAAGCTTTCACCGATTGTTAACATGGAATGTTATATCCAAAAAATAATACATCATCAATATATAGGACAATCATTGTCAGTGCGCTCCCACTAACCTTCTTATATACACAAGAATCATCTTCGTTTTGAATGAAACCATATACCATTATGATTTGATCTAAACGTTGGTTCCAATAACATAATGCTTGCTTCAACCCATGAATGGATCGATTTAACTTGTAAACCTTATTTGCATGTTTCGGCGTGACAAAACCCTCAGGATGTTGTAAACATCCTCCAAAAGGTTTCCTTTAAGGAAAGCGGTTTTGTCATCCATTTGCCATATTTCATAAACGAAATATGCAGCAATAGCAAGCATTATCCGAATGGATTTAATCATGGCAACAGGTAAAAGATTTCTTCATAATCGATACTATGTTGATGACGATACCCTTTCGCTACAAGCCTAGCTTTGTACGTTTGTATGTTGCCATATTTCATATATGTCTTCACCATGAAGACTCATTTGCTACCAATAGGCACAATGCCTTCTGGTACATCAACTAATGTCCAAACTTGGTTGTATACATGGAATCCATTTCGGACTTCATGGCACTTTGCCATAAATGGAGTCGATACCTTGTATCCTTACCTCATACGTAGCCGGCTCATTATCCTCAATAAGATTAATATCTTTATGAGGTGAGATCAGAAACCCATACCTCTAAGGTTGTTTTCTGACTCTCTCCAACCTACGCGGTTCTTGTGTATTAGAAGATTGTGGAACAGTCTCATCCCTGATGAACTGTTCGTGTTCCGTTAGGGATCGGTGTCAGGAACAATATTATTCTGATTTTCATCGAGTTTTACTTTCCTCCCACTTGCCACTGCATTTAGGAATTCCTCTAAGGAAAACCGCATGGAGAGCAATAAATATTTTATTCTCTTGTGAGTTGTGGAATTAGTTTCCCTAGGATAACCAATTACAAATAGGCACTTATCTGATTTGGGTTCTAGTTTGGTACCATCCAAACATATGCCCAACATTCCCAAATCTTCAGGAATAAGAAACCTGGTTTCTTTCCTGTCCATATTTAATATGGAGTCTGTCCAACAGACTTTGACGAAACCTTATTCAAAATAAGTATTGCAATGTTCAATGCGTATCCCGTGAAGGAAATTGGTAGCTCAGTGCGACTCATTATTAACTTAACCATGTCCAACAAAGTCTGGTTTCTCCGTTAGGACACACCACTCAATTGAGGTGTTCCGGGAGGAGTCCACTATGAAATAATACCATACTCTTTCAAGTAATCGAGAAACTTATTGCTTAAGTATTTTCCACCACGGTCCAACCATGATGTTTTTAATACTTTTACCGGTCTGTTTTTCTACTTCATGTCGAAACTCTTTGAATTTATCAAAAGTTTCCGATTTATGTGTCATAAGATACACATAACTATAACGCGATGCAATATCCGTATAGGTTACGAAGTATTTATATCTACCTCTAGCCTAGCTAGACATGGGCCCACATACGTCACCATGAACGAGGGCTAACAGCTCGGTGGCACGTACACTTTTACCGTTAAAAAAACATTTTAGGCACTTTGCCTAATAAACAAGATTCGCATACATCATATGATTAGGATCAAATCCGTCCAAGTATCCACTCTTCAAAAGTGTGGATATACGAGTCTTGATAATGTGTCTCAGACAACAATGCCACAAATAAGTCTCATCTTATTTATTCAGTTTGAACCTTTTGTTTGTCATATAATATGTTTGAGATTCATTTATTTTCAAAATATAAATATTGTTATTCATATCTAATGTGTATATCTCAAAATCATCTTTATGAACAAAACACCCAGTGTTCTGGAACATAAAGGTATACCCATAACGGGTTAAACTAGTTATATAGATAATATTTCTAGTCAAACTAGGTACATTATAACAGTTTCCTAATTTAAGTACATGCCCAAAGGACAGTTCCAAAACTTAGGTTCCCACGGCCAAAACAGTGACTCTCGTCCCGTTTCTGACTCGCATGTCAATCTCATCTAAAGCCAGTATCCTGCTATTAGCAGATCCCGCACATCAGTACATATGTATGTACCACACCCAGTATCAAAATCCAATTTTAAAATTAGCAGTGGATATGTTTATAACAAACATACCTGAAGTCGAAGCCTTGTCCGCCTTCACTTCCTTCATGTCTGTCTTGTCCATACGGCAGTCACGCTTCCAGTGACCCCGTTTGCCATAATTTAGGTAGATATTTTGGGATATGTCATTTGTCTTCCCAGAAGACTGTGACGATTTTGCCTTTGCCTTTTTTCTTCACATCCTCAGAAGCCTTCGGCCAAGCCTTGGCCTTTTGGGATGTCGAAGTAAGATGCGCCTTGCGCTTCTTACCCTTTTGGAAGCTCTGGCTCTGCCTCCTTGAGCATAACCATTAACTCTCCAAGAGTTTTCTCTTGGTTCATGATGAACCCGCCCCAGCATTCGGGTAGAGACTTTAATATCAAATCTATAGAAGTCTCGGCCCGTAAGCAATGCCCAGCTAACCTAGCTGTTCGATGTCAGCAATTATTTGCGACACCTAGTGCTCGACAGATGTACCCTCTAACTTACGCGAGTGAAAGAGCTTCTTTTGCAATTCATACTTCTGATATCTAAGATTAGATATGTGAAGATCCTTCAATTTCAACATCAAACTATAAGGATCCAATCATTTGTTCTGACGACGAAATTAAGGTGTCATTGCAGCAAGCATAACAGATTGAGCACTAAAGTTATCACCACTATGAGTCTTCTAAAGCTCATGTTCTACTATTTGCTCAACTCCGGGTTCAGGCCTGAGAGGTTTCTCTATCCAATAGAGTAACGTCTCAGCTCCCAGGACTTTCCTGAGATTCATTTCTCAATCTAGAAAATTTACGCCATTAAAGACATTTTCACCCAGGATTATGTCCCTTAACGCTAATCTTTCAGTCATCTGGATTGCTATAGTCTAACTATCCAATCAACGATTTCGGGTATACTCAAAATGTAATGATTATTATAGTCCAACTATATAACCAACTACAAATGGAGTAATGTCATGTACAGTCTAACTGTTCAAAGAAAGCAATATTAAATATTAGTCCAACTAATATATTTATAACAACGATAAATAAAATAAAAGAGCTCGTATTGGCAAGTATCTAAATGAAATTGCAAATTTAATATTTGCCTCCCACTATTTTTCGGTGAGCCTCTAACCCTATGTGGAGTACTCGGGAAACCCAGTTTCATAGTGGGCTAGGATCCCGTTAAATAACACACAACCTTGACTTTGGCCAACAAGCTGTATGAAACTTAACTAGGTAGATCTCTAAGATCAATTGGATCCTATCCAATTCCTAGATCCAGTAAGTGGACCTCCAAGTCCGAAACATATATCCAATATATGTAAATATATCCAATATATTTCCTAACCTTTTTCCTCTGAATCAACTAAGCCTTGGCTTTGGCTCAACAAGCTTAATGATTTCAGTTAAGCGAGACCCATTGACAGTGGGAAAGCTTCGTAATCAACATCGATGAAATAGAAGTGACATTGACTTTAATTAGGTCTCATCATACACCCTTAAGCATGCATTCTAAAAGCATAATAAGGCGCAGAATAAATTAATAATGATATACGAATGAATATATAACAAATTTATTCCTAGAACAAATCTCTCCATTTCCTCTCTCCTGCTAGCACTATTCATACTTCTACCCAATTACATAACACTAAAAGAAACCTCATTTGCATTGAGGGGAATATGTGAGAAGAGAAATACAAAGATAATAGAGATAATAGGGTGGACACACAGGTTCAATTTAAATAAATTCTAAATTTATTACAACAATTTCCAAAATTTCCCTCACCCTTCTAATATCCATCTGATATACATTATTCATACAATACATCCAAGTATTCACAAAAAGCATGTTATTCAATCAATCTAATCCAATTAATTATCTTTGAATTAATGACCATCCAATGTTCAAACAACGATTTGATTTGCGTGAGTCCAACTCGTTTAAGAATAAAATAATCAAATTACGTATTCTTGAATTATATCGAACTACAATTTTAAATCCAATTTAAATTGTATCCAATACTAATTTATTTTTAATTCCAAATTAAATAATTACACTTTTAAATGTGCCTTTTAGACTTGGATTCCAAATCCAATCTTTATGGGTCTCAAAGGCCCAATTAGTATCCAATACTATTCAATTAAAGTCCAATGGGCTTTTAATTAATTCTTTAGGCATGAGCTTTGGCAATTATGGATCAAACCCAAGATGCCAAGGCCCAATAAGGAATCACCCTTTGCCCAAAATCAATTTTTGGCCCATTAGGCCCAATTAAATTATTAAAGGCCCAATAATCATATTTGGACTTTATGGAAATGGTTTTAGGCCCAATTGGATCCAACCCAATTGTCCAAAACCAAACTTGGGCCAACCAAGCCCATTAAGCCCAAATACAACAATATTAGCCCAATCCAATTTAAAGACTAATTTTATTATTAACATAATATTCTAAATATCACATTAATTTATTAAAGTGTAATTGCCCTAATTAATTAGTTAAACCAATATTTCAAAAACATCAATTAACAAATTAATCATGCTTTAATATATTCAATTCATGTCCAACACAATTGAAGCAAAATCAATCTATACATGCTTATCATGCTCACGGTTTTTGACAAGAAATTATCACACAATTTGATTTCAATCCAATTAAATCAACATCTATCATACATTTCATGCCACAACACATCTAATTGTCTAATTTTCAAAAAATCACCATGATACATGCTAGTGTAGTTTCGGCCAAGCTTAAGGAAATTAGGGAAAAATTTTATCCAATTCATTTTCTCAATTCCTAAGATGCATAAATCTAATTCATCATCATCCAAGCTCAACCAAACAACCAATTTGAAGAAATCATGCACCAAACACAAAAACCTCAAATTAAAGTATATAAACCCTAAAACTAAATCATGCTTAGAAAAGGCTCTGATACCATTGTTAGTGAACCTAGAACATGCCAAGGATCTCTAAGATGATTTTGCGTGTGAATAATCAAAAATAAGATTGCGGAATAAACTTACTTTGATTGGTTTGGATGATGGATTTCAAAACTTTTGATATTTGTGAAGAGCTCCAAGCTTTTCTTTGTGTTCCAAACTCAAGGGACACTACAAGAAAAAATGCTTTTACTGATACTAAATTAGTGTCAGTAAAGGGTTTTACTGACACTAATTAAATGTGTCAGTGTTGCCGCAGCCAGAAATCACTGACACTAGTTTCTAGTGTCAGTAAACGTTAATACTGTAGTATCAGAAAATTATTGACACTATGGTATCAGTAATCTCTCACACTATTTTAGTGTCAGTAAATTATTGACACTATAACATCAGTATTTAGTGATACTATAGTGTCAGTAAATTTTGTTACTGCAGTATCAGTATATCGCATATATTTGATTTTTAGTGTCAGTAATTATTGTTACTATAGTATCAATATCCGTCAATATCTTTTAAAATTTAAAAATCGTATTATTTCACAATTATATTTCTTATGTTTTGTAATTAAATTAATCATAAAATATATATATATATATATATATATATATACCAACTCAATGAAATAAAAAACTAAAAAATTACATTTATATAAAATTCGCAATATAATAGATTAATCGTATTAATCAATTCAACAGTATCACATGATGAATACAAAAACTCCATAGACAATCTTTAAATTAACATATATATATTTCAAAACTACTCTTAAAGTCCCACCAAAATGTCATGCCCCCACCAAAATTCATGATACTTCTTGAGAAGCCTGCAACAATCCCCCAACAATATGATATCTGGCACAAAATCTGAAATTATAAACCAAATGTTAAGAATTAGATGGACTTCCAAAAAAAATCGATATCTTCATAAATAAAAATATTAAATACATCCAAATAAAAATACAAAATATAAATACAAAATATAACCCTAATCTAATTTTTGTCACATAAAGCACTTATTGACAATAACCATACCAACAACCTAAGAGCATGCATATAAAAAACCAAATGACATCCATAATAACAAGTTGTATCTTTCATACCGCTACATAATCACCAAAACAAACAAATCAATAACATACAATAAAAAGCATAGAAATAAAGAGAAACATCTAGGGCAGAGGCTAGTATTGCCCAAATGTATCTTTCATCGATCATTTGATAAATGAAAGAAATGTATTAATTTGGAATATATGCAGAAAACAATATTCAAAACAGCTTAGACACAAAATAAAAATGCAAATCAAGTTAAAGCATAAAATGGCGTGAAGACAGTCTTTTTGATGTTAGATGGTACAGCTGGAGATTTCCTTTCGAAAAGCTTGAGCTCTTTTCCAGTAAGGAGCAAAAACATGAAGAATTTACAAAGGCTCATATCATAGGTACTTTATATTTTATTATCACATGGGGATTGGATAAAGTTTGCATTCATATAGAGGATGTAAGCATTAAATGTTTCCTTGATTTGTAAAAGCATGTGTAGGCATGTAGCACATAAATAAAAAACTATTAACATGCATCAGAAATTGTCAACATTACGCATTTAGTCTTGACATACACCGTCCTCAGCCGATTGAGGTGTAAAATTCAATTTGCATAAAAAAGTAAAAAACAATGGAATACATCCAATCCCTATTACTAATTCATGTTTTATGCATAAAATCACTATTGAGGCTAATATAAATCACAAATTCACATACACAAGCTATTCACATACACAGGCATGCTTATCAAAAGCATATATACGGAGGATGATGTTATAGCGACACATTAATATGAGAGCTTTCCAGCACATTAGTATTAGATTTCGAAACATACACTTGCAGACACCTACTCGCAACATGCTTTTTAAATCCTAAACTTAAACTAACAAATATTATACTAAGTTTGGCATTTAAATTTCCAACCTATGTTTTAGAGTCCAGCAGTAGTCCCTCCCTGGTATAGAACTCAGTGAACACAGAAAATGCCAGGAGATTTCAGGGTTTCAAAAATTATTTTCGACGAAAAATTCCACACGATTTCTTTCCCTCTTATTGATCTCTTATCCAAACGAAGTGTCAAATGTTTTTACATGATAAAATTATTTCTCACAGGCATTTCATCAAACACATGGAGAGGACTTTTACCCATACACATACCTTGAAATTATGAATGCAAACGAGATTGATCTTTACAGACAAATCTCCTTTAACTTACCCAAATGTTCATCTGAACCAGAAGTATCCTTGTTCACAGGCAAAACATAATTTGCTGCCACTAGGACCAGGCTGTAAGAACAAAAGCACCAATTAAAACAATTAAAAACAAAAAAGAGGCAGATGTCTTCAAAAGTATCAACCTAATCAAAAGAAATTAATCAATTAAAAAATGCCGCCACAAGATTTTCTAGGAGAGTTTCTAACTAATTCTATAATGCATCACTGCAACAAAACCCAATATTTCAGAAATCACAACCATGATAGGAACAGGATAATCAGTCAAACAAATAAAACAATTCACAAAGGAAAAGGAGAGTTCTGTCAATAGGCAGCACACTAAACTATGCCGTTCTATTGTCACTTTTCTTTAAAACTACAGGCAAGGTCCCTGAAATCCCTTTCAATTATTGCAGTGGAGTGAACACTAATTCAATGACCTTAGCCAGCAAATATTTAATGATAAGAGCACTATATTGGCACTTTGGATGTGAACAAAATCATGTGTCCTGACAGAAAGTTAGAACACTTCTATATATATAATGCAAATAAATAAATAATAAAAATGAGGAAGTATGTTTTAAATAATTATAGCATAGATCAACAACGCAGTTCAATTAAGCACCCGTTTACAAATAGTTGAAAATCTGAATCCCAAAACAGATCGAATCAGAGTTCACGCCGCCGGCCTTGAACAAATAAGAGGTGTGGGACGGATCTCATTCAAATACATAAAAGAAAAACACACAAGGGCAACACAAAAATTAGGACCTTTATTCAAATATAATGCCGGTCGCTGAAGTTGGAGCCGGAGTTGAGGGGGGAGTAGGCGGGCTTTCCGGAGCGGTTGACACAGCATCGCATTTGGGAGAAGCGAGTGGTGGAGGGAGATAGGGACTGGACGGCGTGGGAGAGAGGGGCGACAGAGCGGCGGCTGAAGAGGAGAGAGGGGAAGGGAGATGGGGAAGTGATTGTTGTTATGGAGTTGGTGGAGGTGGAGATGAGGTGTTTTGAGAGGAATGAGGAGAGTTTTGAGAAGCGGATAGTGGAGATGAGGGTTTGATTTTAAGGAAATAATTTTTTTTTTTAATTTTTTTTTACTGATACTAAGGTATCATTAATTACTGACACTAAATTTACTGATACTATAGTGTCAGTAATATATGCGAAAAACGTCACTTCCGTGAGGTGTTGGTTCGACTCCAGACGACTACGCGTTTTTTTTTTTTTTATTTCTTACTGATACTATGGTAATAGTAATTACTGACACTAAAATCACTGATACCATAGTGTCAGTAATTATTGATATTTAAGTGAAAAACACGGAAATAGGCACATTTACACGTCGTTTCTGACACTTTTAGCCTAGTGTCACTAACCTTAGTGTCAGTAAAGGCCTTTTTTCTTGTAGTGGGATTGGTTTCTCTATCACCTTATTTGCTCTTTGAAGTGCTAGGTCAAAGGAAATTTTGCAACAAAACTTCAATAGGGAGAGGAGAAGCTCACGACAATGAGCATGGAGAGGAAAGAAAGTGTGCTGTGAATAGTAACTAGTACCACTTCCAAAGTTGACTTGCCTTTAAATATTGAGTTTGTGTGTTGGACTTGGTTTGAGTGTTTTAAAAGCAATCTAAGCTTTACTTAACCATTAAAAACTTCCATCAAGTATCAAACATTTTGATGTAAGTCAAGTGGGTCCCACCACTTTTAAATTCCAAATTTAAGTCGGCTAATCCAACACGCAACTTCGCTCGGGCCTGGGTTTGTTTAATTTTGAACTAAACGAATTTACCGTTGCGACGTTATTAAATCCAATTTAATTCAATAATAATGCCTCGTAAAATTATTACGAAAGTCGCTTACGAATTAAAACTAAATTAATTCGTTCGTCCGAATTAAAATCCAATTCTAATTCCGCTTTGAAATCTAATTTCAATTAATATATCTAATATATTATTTAATCAATTAATTCCAATTAATCGCGGTCTCTCTTCTAATCGAATTTTATCCCAGATAAATTCTTACTGTAATTAATCCTAGATTAATTTTCTCTCTCTCATAATTAATCCTAGATTAATTCTGTTCGAGTCAAATGTCATCGGTGAATCTTTGGGAAGCGACCCAAGAGATCCCTGGATATGTTGGTAGTAAATATGGTTGTCGGACTGTCCGAACACGTGCGTACCCGGTACCATGTTCTTACCGATTTACAAGACATGGTTGGCTTCTAGCAAAGCACCGTGCCTACCCAATTCTCCAGAAATATTCTTTTATGGAATACATGATCTTTATCAAGCGTAGTATACTAAGTATTGCATATTGTGATCCAGTATTTGATGTCACATGCTAGGCCTGAGGTTAGAATTGTGTCTACCCCATATGAAGCATATATTGGATCACTAGCAACTAGTCTCGGTAATCGGTTAATCATGACCTAGTCATACTATCCTGATAGCTATAGCATTTAAGAGTACTAATTTTGTATCTATGCGTGATCATCATCTCCATATGACTGAAGTGATACTTCCATCTTGACATCACACCCAATACACTAAGATTCTCAGTATACCCAGAAGAGGCGTACACAGAACCTGTTAAAGCCCCGGATGACCAAAACCAAAGTATACTGTGTTGGGAAGCGGCCGCGAGTGCGCAGAGGAAAATCAAAAATTACGATACCGCTATCCCTTTTCCCAATACCCATTTGTTTTTATTACTCTACAAGCCTAGGCATGTTACTATATATTCTAAGCATAAAAACTCATAAAACATGCAAAGAACATAAACTTAAACATGCTAACTATCATAAGAACTCTAATTAAAATAAAGAAAGAAAAAGACTTACTTGAACCGAAGACTCATCCAGTCCTCCCTCCAATCTACAAGATTTTCTAGAATTCAGCAAGCTCTTCCATGTTCCAAAGATACACCCAAGTGTGTGGCCTCCAAAGTTGCACACACTAAAGCCAAAACTCAATGGCAAGACTATGCCTTGAGTGTACGGGTATTTTTCCCTTGGTGCTAGCCCAGGAAAATACCTCAAAACTTTTAACTCGAGGTTCCTCTAGTCAATTAGACTTAAGGATCCTCAAAATTTGTGGCTTACTCTTAAACTTTAGAGTTGCTCACTTATATAAACCCAAGATATGAAAGGTTTGGTGCAAAAATTTGTAAAATAATTATTAAAACTATATACTAACCTTTTAATATATAGTATCAAGTGTGACATATTAATATTATTAATCATATTAACAATATTTATACATATGTGAGTATATAATTGGACTATCCAATTATATTAAATCCGCTATAGTATATCGAGCTAGCACGGGGACCAAATGTGTTGGACAATTATGACCCATAGCATCACTATTTGTAAAAGACATGGTGTTCTTTGTACAAATTAACTATGTGACATAGGAAATTGCTCTTTTATCATGTTATAATTAGATTACTTAGATATATAAATGATAAAAGTCCATATGATTATTACCAGATTAATAAGATATGAGACAATATTAATCCACGAAAGGTTTAATCATTAAATATCCCTTGTCGTAGTATTATCGAGACTGGACATCGATAATGCGGAATAGGCTAATATTGCACTTGTGCACGTTATGGAAGCTTAACGGTATAGTTCTCATATATTTAAGTATTGGATACTTATGCAAGTGTGATAGGAGGTTCTGTTTGGTATGGGAACAGCTTTGCTCTAGATAGACCCCTCGAAATCCCATTGGTAGTATGACTATGTGTCTATGGGAATCCGAATCAGGGTAGGTGTATTTGGTCTTAACTTGAGACTTGCATCGCTAATACTTGCGACAATCAGTATACTTTGGTTTTGGTCGTCCGGGGCTTTAACAGGTTCTGTGTACGCCTCTTCTGGGTATACTGAGAATCGTAGTGTGTTGGGTGTGATGTCAAGATGGAAGTATCACATTAGTCATATGGAGATGATGATCACGCAGGATACAGAACTAGTACTCTTAAGTACTGCATTCATCGGGATAATATGACTGGGTCATGATTATCCGATTATAGAGACTAGTTGCCAGTGACCCAATATATGCTTCGTACGGGGCAGACACAATTCCAGCCCTAGGCCTAGCATGTGACATCCGATACTGGATCGTAATACGCAATACTTAGTATACTACGCCTGATAAAGATTATATATTCCTTTAAAGAATATTTCTGGAGAATTGGGTAGGCACGGTGCTTTGCTAGAAGCCAACTATGTCTTGTAAATCGGTAAGAATGTGGTACCGGGTACGCACGTGTTCGGATAGTCCGATGATCGTATTTACTGCCAACATATCCAGGGATCTCTTGGGTCGCTTCCCGAAGATTCACCGATGACATTTGAGTCGAACAGAATTAATTTGGGATTAATTATGAGAGAGAAAATTAATCTGGAATTAATTATGGCAAGAATTAATCTGAGATTAATTATGTCGAGAATTTATCTGGGATTAAATTCGTTGAGAGGAGAGAACGCGATTAATTTAGAATTAATCGGCAAAATGAATTCAATAGTGAAATTAGATTTTACTATTTAATTAATTGGGCTAAAATAATATATTGGATATATTAATTGAAATCGGATTTCGACAACGAAATTAAATTGGACTTTAATTCAACCGAACGAATTAATTTGGAATTAATTCCTAAGCGACTTTCGTAATAATTTTGCAAGACATTATTATTCAATTAAATTGGATTTAATAATGTCACAACGATAAATTCATTTATTTCGAAATTAAACGATCTCGGGCCCAAGCGAAGTTGCGTGTTGAGTTAGCCGACTTAAATTTGGAATTTAAAAGTGGTGGGACTCATTTCACTTACATCAACTTGTTGGACATGTGATGGAAGTGGTTGGGCTTGATTTATGAATTTAATTTGTTGAAAGTAAGGCTTGCTTTACTTATAAATACTCAAGCTAATTCCAACACACAAACTTAGTATTTAAACCAAGTCAACTTTGGAAGTGTGACTAAGTTACTATTCACATCAAACACAAAACTCTCTCTTCCTCCTCTCTTGCTATGGCCGAAACTTCATCTCTCTTGGAGACAAATTTTTTCTTTCAATTTTGATCAATGCTAGCACATTAAGAGTCAAAAAAAGGTGATAGGGAAACTCACCCAAGTGTTGGAAATACTCAAGAAAGCTTGGAGCTTCCATCTATATCCATGTAAGTTTTGAAATCTCATCCAACCAATGTAAGTTTTTCCGCAACTTTCTTTGGTAATTTTCACACACGAATCACTCTTAGAGATCCTTGGCATGTTCTAGGAACACTAACAATGGTATCAGAGCGAGATTTAAGCTTTATTTGGATTTAGGGTTTATATACTTTAATTTGGGATTTTATGCTTGGAGTATGTATTTTCTTAAATTGGTTGTTTGGTTGTTGTTGTATGATGTTGAATTGGATTTGTGCATCATTGGATTTGAGATAAATTGATTAGATCAAAAATCCCCCAATTTTTATCATGGCCGAAAAGATAACCTAGGATGTTCATGGTGATTTTTTGATTTTATAATATTGGATGAGTTTAAAGCATGAAATGAATATTAATTGTTGGTTTAATTGGATTGAAATCGGAATTGAATGTTATTTCATGATGATTTCCCTAAGCATGTTGTAGAATTGATTTCGCTTCAATTTGTGTTGGATATGAATTGGAAATGTTGAGCATGATTAATTGATTTAATTAGTGTTTTGGAAACATTAGATTAGTTGATTAATTATGTTAATTACACTTGAATATGATTAATATGTAATTTGGAATAATGTATTAATTTAATTATATTAGTTGGGCTTAATGGGCTTGGTTGGGCCAAGTTTGGTTTTGGACAATTGGGTTGGATACAATTGGGCCTACAACCATTTCCATAAAGTCCAAATATGACTATTGGGTCTTTAATAATTTAATTGGGCCTAATGGGCCTAAATTGATTTTGTGGCATATGTGATTCCTATTTGGGCCTTGGCATTTTGGGTTTGATCCATATTGTCCAAAGCCCACGCCTAAAGAATTAATTAAAAGCTCATTGGACTTTTAATTGAATAGTATTGGATACTAATTGGGCCTTTGAGACCCAATTGGATTGGATTTGGAATTCAAGTCTTTAAGGCACATAAATAAGTGTAATTATTTAATTTGGAATTAAAAATGAATTAGTATTGTATACAATTTAAATTGGATTTAAAATTGTAGTTTGATATAATTCAAGAATACGTACTTTGAGTATTTATTCATAAACGAGTTAGACTCACGCAAATCAAATCGTTGTTTGAACATTGGATGGTCATTAATTCAAAGATTAATTAATTGGATTAGATTGATTGAATAACATGCTATGTGTGAATACTTGGATGTATGTATGAATAATGTATATCAGATGGATATTAGAAGGGTGAGGGAAATTTTGGAAATTGTTGTAATAAATTAGAATTTATTAAATTGAACCTGCGTGTCCAGCCTATTATCTCTATTCTCTTTGTATTTTTCTTCTCACCAATTCCCCTCAATGCAAATGAGGTTTCTTTTAGTGTTATGTAATTGGGTAGAAGTATGAATAGTGCTAGCAGGAGAGAGGAAATGGAGAGATTTTTTTCTAGGAATAAATTTGTTATATATTCATTCGTATATCATTATTAATTTATTTTGCACCTTATTATGCTTTTAGAATGCATGCTTAAGGGTGTATGATGAGACCTAATCAAAGATAATAAATTGGTTGCCAATTACGTAAAAACCCTCATCAAATATTAAGCATTTTCCCTTCCATTGAGTGGTTCTCTCTCAAGATCCAAGATTGGCATTGGTTTGTTGGCCAAAGTCAAGATCAATGTCCATCACGGATGTGTTTGAACCACAAAAGCTTTGTTCTATATCGCATATGTCTTAGGCGGTTTTGATTTATTGGCCAAAGTCAAGGTCACTTCTAGTCCATCGACGTGGATTACGAAGCTTTCCCACTATCAATGGGTCTCGTTTAACTGGAATCATTAAGCTTGTTGAGCCAAAGCCAAGGCTTAGTTGATTCAGAGGAAATAGGTTAGGAAATATATTGGATATATTTACATATATTGGATATATGTTTCGGACTTGAAGGTCTACCTACTGGATTTAGGAATTGGATGAGATCCAATTGATCTTAGATATCTACCTAGTTAAGTTTCATACAACTTGTTGGCCAAAGTCAAGGTTGTGTGTTATTTAATGGGATCATAGCCCACTGGGAAACTAGGTTTCCCAGGTACTCCACAGATGGTTAGAGGCTCGCCGAAAAATAGTGGGATGCGAGTATTAAATTTACAATTTCGTTTAAATACTTGCCAATACGCACTATTTTATTTTATTTATCGTTGTAATAAATATATTAGTTGGACTAATATTTAATATTGCTTTCTTTGAACAGTTAGATTGTACAACACACTACTCCACTTGTAGTTGATTATATAGTTGGACTATAGTAATCATTACATTTTGAGTGTACCCAAAATCGTTGACTGGATAGTTAGACTATATCAATCAAGATGGCTGGAAAAATTAGCGTTACGAACATAATCATGGGCGATAATCTCTTTAACGGCTCCAATTTTCCAGATTGGGAGATAAATCTTAGGATAGTCCTTGGAGCCAAGAATTTACTGTATGTAATAGACAAACCTCTCGGGCCTAAGCCAGGAGTTGAGCAAATAGTAGAGCATGAGCTTTGGAAGACTCATCGTGATGATAACTTTAGTGCTCAATCCGTCATGCTTGCCACAATGACTCCTCAATTCCGTCGTCAGAACAAAGGATTGGATCCTTATAGTATGATGTTGAAATTGAAGGATCTTCACAGATCTAATCTTAGATCTCAGAAGTATGAATTACAAAAAAAGCTCTTTCGCTGGCGCATGTCAGAGGGTACATCTATCGAGCACTAGGTGTCGCAGATGATTGCTGACATCTAACAGCTAAGGTTAGTTGGGCATTACCTACGAGGCCGAGACTTCTATAGATTTGATCTTACAGTCTCTGCCCGAATGCTGGGGCGGGTTCATTATGAACCAATAGAAAACTCTTGGAGAGTTAATGGCTATGCTCAAGGAGGCAGAGCCAGAGCTTCCAAAACGGCAAGAAGCGCAATTATAGTCGGGTCATAATGTCTGTTATACCCCTCTAATTATTTTTACCTAAAGTACCATTGATTCTCTAATGAACGATTTATTCATGACGATTATGAATTTTAATCTTTCTATTCGTAATAGAAAGACTTGAGCGCTCTAACCATTCAAGTACCAAATCAACCCTTAAGAAAGATATTCCTCTACTTCTCGCAAGAAAAAATGAACTCCATATCTATGTAAGACGTTCCTAGCTACACAACATACCATGCCCCCAAAGTACGTAGCTATTGGTCGGGATTGCTACACCAACCTCACATTAGGGGTGTTCACGGGTTAGGTCAGGTCGGGTTTTTCAATTTTTTTTTTACCCGATCAAGTCGGGTCATTCGGATCTTTTGACCCGAAACTCAAAATTTAAGAAGGTGACCCGCGCTGGTCGGGTCAAAAAAATAGCGGGTCGGGTAGCATAATATGCAGTAAATATAATATATATATATATATATTTTATTGATATAAATTTTACAAGATATGTGTGTAGTTGAAATGGCAAAATCTGAGATTAATTTGTATTTAATCTCAGGTTCAAATCTCACCAGCAACAACCTTTTCTTTTTTGAAAAGAAGGAAAAAATAAAATCTTTATAATTGTGATTGTGGGATTCGAACTTGGGACTACTTCAAGACCAAGGAAAAATTTTACCATTTCAGCCACATGTCTTTCTTGTCAATATTAAATCATTAAAAAATAATTTTATAATTATAATATCATTTACATCGGGTCGGGTCATACCTGTGTTTTCTGTCCAAAACCCGTGACCCGACCCGACATTTCGGGTCGGGTCCAAATTGACCCAAAATTGAAATTTAAAATTTAAACCCGACCGCATGCGACCCGACCCTGTGAAAACCCCTACCTCACATTTGTAAATCAAAGAACATAGCCTGCCATGCAGGAGTTCGTAGTACACTCAGGATTAAGATCAATCCATATATGACCATCTAGTAGATCGAAATGACTTTCTTTATTTAACATATGTTATAAGAATGTCATTTCCATCTGGGTTCAGTCCTATATGATCACATCATACAAGGTGCCTCCATTCTCATGTCTCAACATGGACAATCCCGGATCGAAGTCGCCATACAAATATAGAATGGATCGCAGCTATAAATAAACCACAAACAAAGTACCTGTTTTGTTTGCTCTCTATGGACTATTTAAGATTACTAACTTCAGACTTAAATCCTCATGTATATGATACTCATACACTAAGTCTGAAGGCACATAAGTAATCTAGGGTAATCAAGATAATTTATAATATGCGAAAATTAAACAAACACTTTGATAAATGAATAATTCATCATTTTATTTCAAAACACATAAAACTGTTTACATTACTTGTAGCTCTAGGGCATACATCCCAACAATCTCCCACTTACACTAGAGAAAATGAGACATGGCACGTAATCCTAGACCATCTAGGTGACCTTCAAATACTTTAGCCGACAAGGTCTATGTAAACGGATCAACCAGGTTCCTATGAATTTCCACTCTTTATACTTTCCCCTCTTGTGGCATCTTGGTTCTTTTTTAGTTTGCCACTGCACCACTATTATCACAATAAAGTGTAAGTGGTCTATCAATATCTGGAACAACTTCCAGATCTCCCAAGAATTTACGGAGCCAGACTGCTTCCTTAGCTGCTTCACTAGCTGCTACATATTTAGCCTCCATGGTGGAGTCAACAATGCAAGATTGCTTTATACTCCGCCATACTATAGCCCCACCACCTATGGTAAATACTGATCCAGATGTTGACTTCCTAGAATCGACATCTGTCTAAAAATTAGAGTCTCTATACCCCATCAGGATCATATAATCTCTTGTTCCCTTAAGATACTTGAGAATATGTTTCACAGCCACCCAGTGATCCAATCCTGGGTTCGACTGAAACCTAATAACTACTCTCACTGCAAAACAAATGTCTGGTCTCGTGTATAACATAGCATACATGGGACTACCAACGGCTGAGGCATATGAGATATGTCTCATTTCCTCAACATCTTGAGGTGTCTTAGGAGACTGTTCCTTTGACAAATGAATTTCCATGCCGATAAGGGAGATTGCCTTCTTGGAATTATGCATCCCAAATCACACAAGGATCTTATCGATATAGGATGTCTGAGACATAGCTAACAGTCGTTTCTTGCGATCCTGAAGTATCTGAATCCTAAGAACATAACTGGCCTTTCCCAAATCTTTCATTTGGAATTGGTTAGCTATCCAGGTTTTCAAGTCCGATAATATCTTTACATCATTCCCAATGAGTAAAATATCATCGACGTATAAAACAAGAAAACCCACATTCCCATCAATGACGCACTTGTATACACAAGGCTCTCATCAACATTCTGCTAAAAATCATAAGACTTGATCGTGGTAACAAATCTTATATTCCAAGATCGAGACGCCTACTTAAGTCCATAAATGAACTTTTGCAGCTTGCAAACCCTTCTAGTTGTACTATATAGATACTTTCATCAAGATTTCCATTCAAGAATGCAATTTTGACGTCCATTTGCCAAATTTCATAGTCATAATATGCGACAATGGATAGAAGAGTGCAGATGGATTTGAGCATGGCTACTGGCTAGAAAGTTTCCTCATAGTCAACTCTCTCTTTCTGGGTATAACCCTTGGCCACTAGCCTAGCCTTGAAGGTATGTACATTCCTATCTGCTCCCCTATTCTCTTGTAGATTCACTTGAAACCTATGGGTTTCACCTCATTAGGTTGGTCTATAAGTTCCCAGACTGAGTTGGAGTACATGGACTTCATCTCTAGGTTCATGGCCTTGAGCCATTCCTCTTTGTCAGAATCATCCATAGGTCAATGGATCATCTATACCATCGCTGGATGCGGCAACTTGTGCCTCTCCAACCTCAAAGTAGCGAACAGGTTGTTGTACAACCCTCCCACTATGTCTAGGTGGTAGATCATTCTGACTAACTTACATCTGACGTTGAGATTTCGAAGGTGCTATGTATTTCTCAACTGTCGTTGACAATGGTGTGCTGGTCGAACCAGCAAGTAACTCATCGAGTAACACTTTACTTCGAGGCTTGAACTCCCTCATATAGTCCTCCTCTAGAAACATAGCATTTGTAGATACAAACACTTTGTTATCATTAGGACTACAGAAGAATCCACCCCTAGTCTCCTTAGGATAGACTACAAATAGGCACACCTGAGAACGTGGCTCCAACTTTGTAGTCTTATTCTTCAGCACATGAGCTGGACACCCCCATATGCAGAAATTTCGTAAACTAGTTTTACGACCATTCCAAAACTCTTAGGGAGTCTTGGGAACAGACTTAGATGGAACTACATTAAGGATATGCATTGTAGTTGCAGTGCATATCCCTAGAACTAACTAGGTAGTGAGGTATAACTAAACATATATATCATCATGTCTAATAGGGTCTAATTTCTCCTCTCTGCAACACCATTATATTGTGGTGTTCCAGGTGCTGTGGCTGGTATATTATCCCATGCTCAACTAAGAATTCCTTGAAATCTCTGTCAAGGTATTCTCCTCCACGATCTGATCGAAGAGTTTTGATTGTTTTGCCTAACTGGTTCTCAACCTCAGCACGATACTCTTTGAACTTTTCAAAAGTATCTGACTTGTGCTGCATTAGGTAAACATGCCTGTAATTAGAATAATCATCAATGAATGTGATGAAGTATTCATAACCACCTTGGGCTCTTACATTCATCGGTCCGCAAACGTCCTAATGTATTAGCTCAAGTGGTTAACTGGCTCTTATACCTTTTCCAGTAAAAGGTCTCTTGGTCATTTTTTATTTTAAACAGGATTCACAGACTGGTAAAGTTCTGAGCTTTAACTAGTTTAAGGCTCCGTTCTTTATCAATCAGTCTATCCGATCAAGGATGATATGACCAAGTCTAAGATGCCATAGATATGTGTCACCGTGAGAAATCTTTTGCCGTTTAGTTTTAGGTTACTCAACCTTAAACATTTCAGCGTTAAGCAGTGACCTATGTGTTAACGGTCTTAACACATACAAGTTATTTTCTGAGTTTCTTATGCATATGGTTAATCCATTTCTACCAATAATAACTAAATTGATATTAAAAGAAACTGACTAACCATCATTCAAAAGTTTAGAAACAGAAATCAAATTCCTGCGAAAACCAGGAATGAATAACACATTGTTCAAATTTAAATACCTATTATTTGTAAAATTTAAACTAGAAACTCCCACTGCTCTTACTGAAATGACATCCCTTGTCCTTACCTTCATGGTGTAGTCACCTTCAGCAAGGTCCCTCCATGAGTCAAGTAGCTGCAAAGAAGATCAAACATGGTTAGTGGCTCCAGAAACAACAATCCAAGAGGATTTATCATCCTCCACTAATAGAGTTTCGATAACGAGTAAATCATATTTACCTGTATCATTTTTCTCCTTCATCTCAGCAAGGTATTTAGAACAATTCCTTTTCCAATGCTCGATCTTGTTGCAGTGGAAACATTTTCCCTTAGGCTTGGCATCCTTGGAGCATCTCTTGTTATTCTTCTTCATGGGCTTAGCCTTAGCCTTCCCAGTGCTATTCTTCTTCATCCTTGCAGATTTAGAAGACTCGGCAACATTTGCCTCAGCACTGGACTTATGAGGATCCACAAGCAATGACTCGTAGTGGGTGAGCTCATTAAGCAGCTGGGTCAAAGTAAAAGTCAACTTGTTCATAACATAGTTCCTTTTAAACTGTAGGAAACTCTTCGGAAGAGTTTCCATAATCATGGTCACCTAGCTATGCTCGTCAATACGAGCTCCATGGGTTTCAGCAGTGTTGAGATATGTCATCATCCTCAAGACGTGCTCTCGGACTGATGTCTCATCCTTCATCCTAGCAGTCATCGCTGAGACCATGGCCTCATGACGTTGAGGCTCTGAAGGCTGCCCGAACATGCCCTGCAATGACTTCATCATCTGAGATGCTGAAGCCATAGGTTCATGCTTTGCAGCAAGAACCTCAGACATCCCTGCTAGCAAGTAGCAGCGGGCTTTCTCATTTGCTGCGACCCATTTCTGGTAGGTATCATGCACAGCTTGGCCAGCATTTCTGACCGGTTCGGGAGGACACTCCTTCATCAGGAAAAACTTTAGGTCTTCGCAAACCAGGATAGCGTTCATGTTACTTTTTCATTTAACATAATTTTCTCCCGTTAATTTTTCATTTGAGAGTATGGAAATAATTAGAGAAACTATGTGGATGAAAATAAAATAAACATGCATTTAACATTCATTCATCGCATGTTAAAATCATCAAATAATTTTGGCATAAAATTAAACATGATGTATGAATCCATGAATAACAAATTAGAAACCTAAGAGAATTAATATGCCACAAAAATCTATCATCCCACAAATAAGTGCCGTTGTAGGGTAGTTCAAGTACTTGCATGATAGATCAAGATAATCTCAGTCGATTAATATATGCGGGAATAACTCTTATTCGTATATTAAACAACTACTGTTTGATTCGATCAAGGAATTTTATTAATAGTTAATTATTCCTTTGTGAGTGTGACCCGCCGTTTCGGGATTCTTGGACTTATCGAGTGAAGTGCCGCCGTAAGGTAGGTCAGTTCACAAGATACATCTAGAATCCATATCCTCTCGAAATCCAAACCTGATATTGACCCAAAATGGACACCATCCGTAGGGGGACGAAAGCAAAGCCGTCTCGAGGTGCCTTTTGAATCTCACGTTTTCGGACTAACAACGGAGATCGCGGGATATACTGTCGTATATCCATCTCCCACTCACTATTTAAAATTAAGGTTTCTATTTATAAAATATCTAATATTTTAATTTAACTAGTGTGAATAAATTTATGGCGGCTAAATCATAACTCTTATTTACACTAGTACAATATTAGTGACCTAACCAATTTTAACTCTTAAAATATATATCACTATTTCCATTAGTCTCTACTAATTGTATTACTCAATTAAACTAATTTAATTAGAGTGGTATTAGTGACCTATTATATTTTAACCTTTTAAAATACTAGAACACTAATTGGTTTAAAATTTTAGAATCCTAAAATGATCAAGATTTGTATTAAACTATTTAATTAATCTTAGTGCGTTATAAAATCCAATGGTACGTGAAATTGTATCCCGAGTGAAGACCATATTACCGTCCATTCAGATTCGGCTATGGAATTTATGTCCGGGTTTCCATCCTATACACAATGGAATTTATTATGCACTTATTTAGCCCAATATATTAGAATTCAAATTTTAAACCTTAAAACCAATTAATCCAGTTAATTATTTTTCCCATGCTTATCATATTCTAATTTATACACTTTAAATCACATAAAATCATATTTCATGTCTATAATAATAATGCATCTAAAGCATGTTATGGTATGTGAAATGCAAGAGTAGGCACCCTAAGCTATATGACATGTTTTTCAAACAATTCGAATTAAACATACATATAACATAAAAAATAATTTGCATTGACCGGGCTCTTATTTTTCCCTATACTAATCTAATTAGTACAAAAATATCCAAGGCATCCCTTGGTCTTGAAAATACGCTCCAAGGTGGTGTTGGCTCCTTTTGCGACTTCGGTGCTCCAAATTAAAAAAATTGAAATTTTTACATTGGAAAATAAAATTACAACAATTGTAAACATTGGCCTTATGGCCTTACACCCCCAAAACAAAACCAACATGAAAATAAGAGTCGGAAAAATTTACGACCAATGCAAAATCCATTCATCACATGAAAAATAATAACCATCCATCACATGAATAATATTTTGTGCCTACTCAACTAAACATGCAAATAAATATTTATAACTCATATAAACATATTAAAAACAGTAACTTTAAATGAAAAAAAGAAGGGTTAAGAACACTTTTCATAATGTCCGTTATACCCCTCTAATTATTTTTACCTTAAGTACCATTGATTCTCTAATGAACGATTTATTCATAACGATTATGAATTTTAATCTTTCTATTCGTAATAGAAAGACTTGAGTGCTCTAACCGTTTAAGTACCTAATCAACCCTTAAGAAAGATACTCATCTACTTCTCGCAAGAAGGAGTGAACTCCATATCTATTTAAAACGTTCCCAGCTACACAACAGACCATGCCCCCAAAGTATGTAGCTATTGGTCGGGACTTCTACACCAACGTCACATTTGTAAATCAAAGGACATAGCCTGCCATGCAGGAGTTCGTAGTACACTCAGGATTAAGATCAATCCATATATGACCATCTAGTATATCGAAATGAATTTCTTTGTTTAGCGGATGTTATAAGAATGTCATTTCCATCTGGTCCAGTCTTATATGATAACATCATACAAGGTGCCTCCATTCTAATGTCTCTATATGGACGATCCCGGATCGAAGTCACCATACAATATAGAATGGACCGCAGCTATAGATAAACCACAAACAAAGTACACGCTTTGTTTTCTCTCTATGGACTATTTAAGATTACTAACTTCATACTTAAATCCTCTTGTGTATGACACTCATACACTAAGTCTGAAGGCACATAAGTAATCTAGGGTAATCAAGATAATTTATAATATACGAAAATTAAACAAACACTTTGATAAATGAATAATGCATCATTTTATTTCAAAACACATAAAATCGTTTACATTATATGTAGCTCTAGGGCATAAATCCAACACTTATATGAAAGCCTACCTTTACAAGAACTTCTCAATGAAAGATATGGGTGAATCTTCCTATATACTATGTATAAGGTCCTACTGGGATAGAGTTAGGAAGCTTATAGGATTTTCGCAGTCGAAGTATATAGATAAGATGTTAGAAAGGTATGGTTTTACCAACTGTAAAATAGTAAATGTATCTTTTCGATACAACATACATCTTTCGAAGAAAATGGCACCTCAGACTGAGGAAGAAAAAGTGTGGGTATTGGTTGGACCGAATACTGAATGACTCACAGGTGATGCCTAATTGTTGGAAGTACACACCACTGTCAATAGGAATCTCCTAGAGTCGAGTAGCATATGTAATATTTTAACTATATGATATCATTGATTTTGTGTGAGATCCTCCATACTTTGATGCCATGTATGTCAGAAACCTTTCATGGTCTGGCCTCTAGTTGTTCGTTGGGTGTGGATCGATGCACTCGTTAATCAAGTGTAAATCAAGATAGGATCCGTCAGCCCGTATGTGTACCATACGTGGGTTTAGGTATCTATGTAAGTAAATTCACGATTCTTAAAGCTTTGGCCAAAGTCAATCACCTAGGGTGGATCACATCAGTTGTAAAGAATCGTGGACATGTCGACATGAGATGCGCGCTTCGGAAACTTGACGATGTATTTTATATTTCCTAAGCACAACTCAGATAGCCTATGACTGAGGGATTGTTAAACATATATGATGACCTCGACTTGTATATTCAGAAAAGTCGTTCGTGTTCTTCGCAAATTCGGAGATAGCCGAATTGCGTACATATTAGCTAGGCTTATATGACGAACGTGTCTGAACTTAGAGAGTCCCAATATGAAGTGTACTCATTGAGCACTTGGGTAGCCGATTAATTTTGATAAAAGATAATATTCAATATTATAATTATCAATTAAGATAATAAAGTGTTATTGGATAACATTAATTATATACTTTGACCTAATTGGATTATTTCAATATTTACACAAGGTTGTTGTCGTAATTTCATAATTATCTCTACCATTTGAGGATATTATGGTAATCGCAAGTATGTAATTATAGATATTTTTGGCTTGATTTAATTGGATTAAATCAAAGTGGAAGACATGTAACTAATCTATTAATTAAGCTTGGTCTTGATTTAATTAGATTAAATCAAAGTGGTAGACAAGGTGATTAATTACACCTAATTATAAATATTTAGATAAATTAGATTAAGCCCACATTAAACTTGATTAGAACTTTTATTAATTAAGAATTATCTAAGTTTTGCTATAAATAGCAAGCTTTAGGAAGATTTTAATTAAGCTTGAGAAAGCTAAATACAATAAATTCTTGGAGATGTTATCCTAAGTTAGAGAAGTGTTTGGAGAAACTTTGTGAGGTCTCTAAAACATTTCATCTAGGAGAAATCAAGATTGGATCTTGGAGAGGAGCTTACTAGCATTGGAATCAAGATTGGATCTTGGAGTCAAGCTTGCAAACCTTGGAATTTCTCTAACCGTTTCAACAAGGAGAAGTAGATTGGATCTTGCATCAAGTTTACTGGGTAAGTTTGCACTTCACTTAAGCTATATTCTTCATTAGTGAGTTTTTCATTAGTGAGACATATAGTTATGAATTATGTATTGGATGCATGATTACATAGCATAAGGTTAATAGATTATGTTAGGATGCTTTGGAAGTATAAACACAATATACATGTTAATTAGGTCAAAGATATTCATGTTGGACATGGAACAATTAATAATAGTTTGGAACTTTATATTAAAGCTTAGAGTTATGGCTATCATTCTAGAATCACTTGACCATCTTTGGGTGGATTAGAATTTTTCACGAGATATTTCTTAGTGGGATTCTAAATTAGTTTGTGTTAGATTCAAATAGATACATATAAGTATTTAGAATACAAGTATACTAGTTGTATAACATGTGTTGATGGTGGTTATGAAGCTAAAATTAGTTTTAAGGTGTATTGAAATGATAGGATAAAATTGGAAGTGTTTATGATTGGATTGAAGTTGAAAAATGCTCACTGTTTATGGAGCATCGCAATATTGAGCATCAGACATAGGAGCGTCGCGACTCCTACTCTTCCGTGTAGTGATACCGAGACATTAGCTATCGTAGATGCTCCCTCACTTTGGAGCGTCTCGACTCCTAAGGCTCGGTGTTGCGACTTCGAGGGCTGATGAACATTAAGACTTCATTTTCTCCATTCCGGAGTTTCCGGACACCGATTTGGTCTTTATTTTTTCCTGCGAACTCATATCAGAATTTAGTTTTCATTAAAATATATTAAAATATACCTATCCCTGATATCCTTGGGTTAGACCCACTTCCGCTATGTGGGATACTGATCCGACCCTAGGGGTTCCACAGCTGCCCCCAACAGACATGACTTGCTTAGTGACATAAAATATATAGATCATCATTGTACCAAGCACGTTGAACGTTAATCGATGTTAGATGGTGATCGAACTGAATTCTCCTCTTTTAAGGATCAATATCAAACCACGTGCATGCGAACAAGACAATCCAATGATTAGGCCTAAAAATCAACTCAATAACTCCTTGCAACACTGATCGGTGAAATCACAGACGTAATGCAAGCGCACGTGTCGCTCAAGTAGTATAAAAATATCGATCCCACGAGGACTTAATTTCTATTGTTGTTATTAATATTGATACTATTTATTCACAGGTAACTAATTAAAGTGAGAAGAGAATGATTGCCGATTGGTTGGTTGAATGTGCATTTGCTAAATAATTAAAAATACAAAATAAAATAAAGAAAATTAATAATAAAGACAACATCTAGGGTTGTGATTCTACACAATATTATACTAATGATGAATTGATTCTCTTATATATGTGTAATAAATCGATTTATTAACCTGGAACACGAAGATATGCAAAAGCCTCTTCCAATGGTCAGATGCAAACACCCAAAATAACCCAATTAATTGTTGGACAATTATGACCCATAGCATCACTATTTGTACATAACATGGTGTTGTTGTACAAATTAACTATGTGACAAAGAAATTGCTCTTTTATCATTTGTAATTGGATTACCGGGATATATAAATGATAAAAGTCCATATGATTAGTACCAGATTAATAAGATATGAGACAATATTAATCCACGTAAGGTTTAATCATTAAATATCCCTAGTCGTAGTATTATCGAAACTGGACATCAATAATGCGGAATAGGCTAGTATTACACTTGTGCGTGTTATGGAAGCGTAACGGCATAGTTCTCATATATTTGGGTATTGGATACTCATGCAAGTGTAATAGGAGGTTCTGTTTACCGATGGTACGGAAACAGCTTCGCTCTGGATAGACCCCTCAGAATCCCATTGGTAGTATGACTATGCGTCTATGGGAATTCAAATCAGGGTAGGTGTAATTGGTCTTAACCCGAGACTTGCATCGCTAATACTTGCGATGATCAGTATATTTTGGTTTTGGTCGTACGGGGCTTTAACAGGTTCTGTGTACGCCTCTTTTGGGTATACTGAGAATCGTAGTGTATTGGGTGTGATGTCAAGATGGAAGTATCACTTCAGTCATATGGAGATGATGATCACGCAGGGATACGGAACTGGTACTCTTAAGTATTGCAGTCATCAAGATAATATGACTAGGTCATGATTATCCGATTATAGAGACTAGTTACCAGAGATCCGATATATGCTTCGTACGGGGCAGACACAATTCCAGCCCCATGCCTGGCATGTGAAATCCGATACTGGATCGTAATACGCAATACTACGTATATTACGCCTGACAAAGATCTTGTATTCCATAGAAGAATATTTCTGGAGAATTTTGTAGGCACGGTGCTTTACTAGATGCCAACCATGTCTTGTAAATCGGTAGGAACGTGGTACCGAGTACACACGTGTTCGGATAGTCCGATGACCATATTTACTGCCAACATATCCAGGGATCTCTTGGGTCGCTTCCCGAAGATTCACCGATGAGATTTGACTCGAACATAATTAATCTGGGATTAATTATGAGAGAGAAAATTAATCTGGGATTAATTACGGCAAGAATTAATCTAGGATTAATTAACAGAGAAAGAATTAATCTGGGATTAATTGCATCGAGAATTTATCTGGGATTAAATTCGTCGAGAATAGAGAACGTGGTTAATTTGGAATTAATCGGTAAAATAAATTTAATAGTGAAATTGGATTTTTCTATTTAATTTATTTAATTGGGCTAAAATAATATATTAGATATATTAATTGAAATTAGATTTCAATGCGGAATTAAAATTGGATTTCAATTCGAGCGAACGAATTAATTTAGAATTAATTCGTAAGCGACTTCCGTAATAATTTTACTAGGCATTATTATTTAATTAAATTAGATTTAATTACGTCGCAACGGAAAAATTTGTTTAATCGGATTAAACGAACTCGAGCCCGAAGTGTGTTGAGCGATTAAACGAACTCGAGCCCGAAGTGTGTTGAGCGACCCAACTTGAACTTTGAATTCAAAATGGTGGGACCCACTAACTCACATCATTAGTCAATTGTTGATGTAAGTGGTTGGATGCATTTAATTCATTTTTTCCAACACACTTGACTTTTATTTTTGGAAAATATAAAAGGGAGTTGTTTTTGGAAAACATTATTAGTTTTGTTAGATATTACTATTCACATCTCTCTCTCTCTTCTCTACCCTCCATTGCCGATTCTTGTTCTTCTTGGAGAATAAATTTTGTTTCAATTTTTGGACAAAGCTAGCACTTTGGGAGTCATAGAAAGGTGATAGGGAAACTCACCCGAGAGTTTTGAACTCAACAAACAAGCTTGGAGCTCCAACAAAGAATGAATTTTTGAAATCCTAAATCTGATCAAGGCGATTTTTTCCGCAACTTCCTTCGATTAATTCACACACGAATCACTCTTAGACGATCTTGGCATGTTCTAGCAACACTTACATTAATCATATGTCTATGTTAACCAAGTTACCTGAAATCATTAAGTTCAAGTTCCAATTGTGGCTACCCCCGCCCGACATTATATTCCTATCATGTAAGAAAATCTACCTAAGAGTCATTTGCCCCGAGGTGAGACCGTGAGCTATTGAATCTAAGACTGAAACCTAAAATCCCTTCGTCATGCTCATTTTAAGTTTACCCAATAAATCTTATTAATGGCCAGTTAACAAGAAGCATTAAGCTTAAGATTCAATAAACAAACCAAAACATTAAACATAATATAATTAAATCAATTATTAAACTCATGAATATTATGTTTCATCACTTCCCTAGAATAAAAATAAAATGATGGGGTTAGGGGATCCACCTTTAATATTTGAAATGTAGAAATCTCACTTTATTATAATATAGAAATTGTCAGTGTTATCCAATTAAGTCAAACCAGCCATAAAGGCGGTGTTATTATTTGTCCATAAACCAGCCATATAGGCGGTAATTATCTTTCACCTAAACACCGATCATATAGGCGGTGTCACATAATGTCAAATAAATAAAACCAGCCATTAAGGCGATATCAACTTTAATTCCATATATTAAATTATAATTTCCATATTATAAATTAGGTGAGATTAATCTACCTTATCATATTAAAGGTTTCACTATTCCACCAGCGGAAATTAACTACAAAGCATAAAAGAAAGTAAAAACAAACAAACTATTATTACTAAAAATAAAAATACATAATTAAAATACATAAAATAAACACAAAAGATACAATCCTCAAGTTCCTTATTAGAAACCTCAAGGAAAATATGGAATTTACAAATGAAATGGCTTGGTATTTATAGACAAAATTTTGCCTCCACCAATTTCTCCACCAAACATGGCACCAAACATGGCACAAAACATGGCATCAAATCCTCTACCAAACATGCAAGTATGTTTAGTGGAAGTTTGATAATTTTCATTTTTTTATTTTTTTTTATTTTTTTATTTTGAAAATGACTTTAATAATTACACATAAAACACTTCTGGATGTTTTATCATTTTTGGTCTTGAACACTTTAGAATTCGAAATTATTATGAACTTCCAAGTTGTAGATCTTTGAGTCTTATTTAATCTGGAACTTGAATCACCTCAATCCGATATCGGAGTAGAATGTTATGGCCAAAATACAAAAATTACGCAAAATTGAAATTTCCGAAATTGTACTTCATTAGAACGTCATTTCAAGTTTCCAACCTCTAAAATCCAAATGTCAAGTCCATTTTTTTGCCCTTATTTGTTTCATATTTCGTTCTGATTGATTCCATTAAGTCCAGATTTTATTTTATCTGTAAAATAAACTAAAACACATCAAAACGTTCATAAAACACGAGAAATTATACAAAATATTAGGTCAAAATGGCGGTAAATAGTGATATATTTTCCGCTCATCACACTCCCAAACCTAACATTTTGCTAGTCCTCGAGCAAAACAACAAAATAAAATAAATAACTGAAGCTAAATTAAACTAAGCCACTTTCGTAGGGATCACAGTTGCATTTAGCGTATGCAACAAGCCTTTAAACCCCTAGGTGTCCCTAGTGGACGAGTTGTAGTCTCGTGAGGGCTTACAGTGACGATACCCACAAACGTCAAATGCACACAAAAGAAAAAAGATCAAACAAGTTAGTGACTAAGCAAGTGAAACTCTTATCCAAGTTAATAGATGTTTTCTTTCTTTCTAAATTACCAAATAAGTAAATTCTCTGATTATTTTTACCATTCTCCATATACACAACCAACAAGGTATTAATCAAATCATTGTGCCCACAATATTCATAAGTGCAGTTGAAAAGAGAGTAATATTTTTTTCCTAAAGTTATATCAGAATTCACACATTTTTAGCAATGAATTTTTTTTTTTATTTAGAACATCTTCAATCCATGTAGCGAGCTTTGGGCCAATGACTCTCAAGCCAGTTGTCTTTAGGCCACTAGGTGTTAAGACACCCTTATAGACTTAATTACTCAGATTTCAGATATCTTTTTTTACAACATCTTTAATCCATGTAGCGAGCTTTGGGCCAGTGACTCCCAAACCAGTTGGATTTAGGGCATTATGTGTTAAAACACCCCTACAGACATAATTACTCGGATCTCAGATGTTTATTTTTTTTAATTATTTTTTTATTTTATTCCATCGCTTTTTTTAGATGCCTCCTCTAATTAAATTAGAGCATTAAATATTACAAACTTTTCACTTACAACTCATGGCCGTATGTTACCATGCATGTTGATAATATCTGTCAACTGAGCATATGAAGATCCAATTTAGTCAGTATTATGGAGAATTCACAAATTAAATAATTCAAAATGAAATAAACAAAAATTAACGTGTTACGAAATAGGTTGAAATACGTCTCAGGAGTGGAAATTCATTACTCAGCTATCTCACACTAATTTCACATGATTAGTCAAGTTAAAAAAATATAAAAACACAAAATATATATATATTTTTTATCTTTATTATTTATTTATTTTTTTGAATTTTTTAAAATTTTTGACTAAAAACCAAGCAAAAACAACACAACGAAAAAATAATAAAAATAAGATACTAATCAACTATTTCATTCCCCAAACCTAATTGAGACATTGTCCCCAATGTCTAAAAAGTAGAAGAAGAGTTTAGAAGACAGTACCTGGTTAATTGGAATCTACATCTAAAAAGAAAATTAAAGGTTAAGATCTAGATTTATCCGACGCTTCTTACCACAAGACCAGTTTATCTTGGAAAGGATAGAGTTAATTTTTGGTTCAAAGGCTAAAAGTTGGTCAATTAAATCATGGGCAGTTCTGGCAGTAAAGAGGATATCTTTTACAGGTTTTGAAAGGAACCCATTTCTCTGGGCATCATCAAGAAACAACAAAGAAATTCATAAAATCCATCAACGTTAAACAATCAAATTGGTTTCTAGTGTATGTTCAAGTTCGCCCAAGATAGCACTGTAAAAATTTCCTCCATTGTGCCCAAGCCACCTGGCAAAGCAATAAAAGCATCAACACGATTAATCATTTCAACTAGTCGTTCAGACATACCTGGCATGATGCATTCATCTCCGTTTGATGGTCATATAAGATTCGCCTCTTCCAAAGATTTTGGGATGATTCCCAAAACTTGACTTATTCCCTCTTGTACGGCTCTTGAAACGTACCCCATTAGTCCAAGATTGCCACCGCCATATACTAGGTGCATATTCCTCTCAGCTATGACTCTACCCAATTCATGTGCTACCGCAACGAATTCTTGCTTAGAACCGATACTAGTACCGCAAAACACATAAATATTTACAACTCGTCTTCGTGAAGTTGCTTCCATTTTTTTAATGTATTTCTTTCTCAAATCTGGATGTCTTTAAGAGTGCAGTGACGAGCTGGAGTTATAGAACCTGAAAAATGGTGAGTAATAATAGCACTAGTACCTGCCTAATGATAATTATTAGCTAAACCGTAAATAAATTGTGAAAGTCAAAAAGTATGGATCCTGTCAGCGAAAATAAAGGAAATTACAATAGAAAAGTAAATCAAAGCATTTATTTAAGGCAACGGAATTGTGTACGCAATACGCCACTCGCTTGGTATATAAATCCATTAGGATACGTCTCAGAATCCATTCCTTACTCAGCCATCCCTAATGAATTAAATCTCATCTTTGTGATTGTCATACACCATTCCTCCAGTCTTGCTCTGCCTTACATGCACTGTTTGTGCTTTTCTCAGAAAATATCACACAAAATTAAAAAAAATACAACATGTATACACAAAATACAAAAAATAAAATTACATCAATAACAAAAATTGCATGGGTTGCCTCTCTGCTAGCGCTAAATTTTTCATCTTCAGCCAGACGTGTCTAAAGTCCATTCGTCAAGGAGGTTTCAGCAGGGTTTTGGACGTCCGATTAAAGACAATCTCATGCGCGTTGCTTTTGAAGGGTGTCTCATTCAGTACTTGTGCCACCTTTTTAAGCTTTGTCGCTCCAGTGGTTCCTGAAAAGAAAGAAATAAAATCAGAAGGTCTAATATGGTGTTTGACTTTGAATGGGAGTTCCATTCTGTCAAGCTTCTGGGCGGTGTCTTTGATTTGTACTCCCAAATACAGTGATGTTTCTCCTAAAGTCACGAGATCTTCAATATGGTCAGACATTTGTGTTAGGGTTGGTGCTCTGAGCGCCAATTTTATTATGCATTTCCTTGTAAATACTTATGTAACATTTTATTATGAATAAAATGAACAGTTTCTTTTATATAACTTCTTCTTTAATATGGTAAAGATGTAACCGACCTTAGAATGATTGGTTATGATATTGTTGCAAAAGCGTCACAACCTACATTGAGTTGTATCATGACGTTGTCATTCTTACAAAGTTCCCGGTCAAGGTTTACACTACTTAGTCAGTAAAGTAAACCCATTGAGACTGCTATATGTCGTATATTAGAATATTGGATTCCGATGGTTTCTCTGTGAACCATGAGTCTTAGAGACTCGTATAGACATTTAAGTGTTTATAGCGGATAAACACTGAACGACTCACCGAAGATTCTTAATGGATGGTACACCAACGTTAATAAAAATCTTCTCGGGTTGAGTGAGCATAGTGATTCTTTGACTTGAGATACCAGTATGGATATATGAGTTATCCTCCACACTTGGATGGCAGTCACGTCGACGTGATTACATTTATAGAGATTTGAAATTTGTATATATATCTCTGCATTAATCCGGATACCTGTGACGGAGGGATTATACGTTGCAGTGACCTCGACCTGTATGATTCAGAGAGTTTATCCGTGTTCGTCATAATTTACGGGTGGGTGAATTATGGACATGAAATTTGATTTCGTGACGAATATGTCTGAATCTAGAGAGTCTCACCAATGAAATACACTCATAGAGCACTAGGGAAACTGTTATGAATAATACTGATTAATTATAACTCGTTTAACAGCTAAACGAAAAATACATGCGGTCGGGACCTAACGGTCATTTCCGAATTAATGTGTATTTGTATTTAATATTTGATATTATTAAATATACATTAATTAAATATCAATTTTTATATTTAAACTTATATCATTAATATATGTATTTGAGATATTTAATGTAAATATAATACATATATTTAAGATATTTATATTTATTAATTAATTATTTAATTGTTAAATAATTAAATTAATTAATAAAATAAATATCTTTAAGTAATGATTTCTTTGGAAATGGCATGTTATAATTGGAACACATTTTTGATAACTTTATTAAAGTTTAAAGGGTTACTTTAATTAAGCCAAAATGTGTGCCAATGAAATTCAAACAAAAATAAATAATTTGTTGTTTATTTTTGGGCTTGAAAAATCGGCAATTAGGGGAAAATATACAAAATGGTTTTCTTTCATTTTTTCAAGAGAGTTGAGAGAGAATTGAAGAAAGAAAGGAAATTCAAAGCTAAAATTTTGGAATTTTTGTAAGTTTTTTATACTTTCTTCTAAATAGAAAATATTTCTATTATTCTTAATATCAAATTGTGTTGTTAAGTTTATTTCTCTACTCTTTGAATTTGTAATTAAATTTGTTGGAAGCTTGTTTGAGGATGTTAAGCATGTATGATTAATTTATTTGCTTATTATTATAATTAAGCTTAATAAATTAATTAGAAAATTAAAGTTGTCATTCTAGAGTTAATTAGCTATTCATAATTGACCTAGAATTGTTCTTGATTAATTTCATGATGGTGAGACTTGATTGGTGTGGTAATTGGATGATTAAAGTGTTGAATTTTGTTAATTTAATGTAAATTATGAAATTGGATTAATTTATAGAATTGGGGTTCTTAACCCATTCCAATTTTGTGGTTTTTCATATATATGATTTAATTTGATGTATATTTGATGTATGTCAAATTTGGGATTTATTGGATTGGATCTTGATGTGTTTTGAACAAATTGGGCCAAATTCCAATTTATAAAAAATCTGGGTTGTTTTCGTAATTCTGGAAAACTCTGACAGTTTCGGAATTCTGGAAAAGTTTCTGGTTTATGTTGCAAATTGTATAAATTAATTTAGGATTGATTTGGAATCAATTAAATATGTATTTGACATTTTAATAACCAAAATAATTAATTTGAAAACTTTGGGGTAATTTGGTAATTATAAGAAATATAATTTTTTGGGTTAAAATTTCAGATTTTAAGTAATGGTTAATTAAATAAATAAGTTTATTTAATTGTTTCAAGAAAAAAATTTGAAATCGAAAAAAAATCATTTTTCCGCGTTCCGCTGCGCTAACCCTGTAATTCCTTATAAAACCCCTACAAAAATGGTATCAGAGCGAATCTGATTCTGGACACCCGATATATGATTATGCCTTTAAAATTCAATGTTGACTTTAATCTTGACTTTAATGCATACATGTATTTATTTAATTTGATTAAATAAATTAAAAACATCCTTACGAAAAATCCCTATTTAAAATAAGATTTATAATTTAATATGTATTTGATGCATATTAATTGGCCAGTCTTGTCAATACCGCTTATTGATAAATTTTCTGCGACTATATCCAAGAACGTGTCAAAGCTATGAGGTTATGGCCGGTAGAAATTTATATGTATCAGATATATTTGATATTAGGTGAATTCAAGTGAAAGCGAAATCCGGATCATGCCAAAGCTGTCAGGGTTTCGCTAGTATCTTGAATTCATCATTGACAAGTTTAACCTTGGTACGCCTCCTTGTGAACGTGCCAAAGCTGTCACAATGAGAAACGACCAGGACCGAAAACCCAGGAGTCACTATTGAGTGATTGACAATGAGTTGTCTACCTAATGAATATATGTAGGTGAGAACGTGCCAAAGCTGTGAGCTGAAATATATTCATGGGGTCCACCTTTCACTATTATGTTATGATTTGATTATCGCATGTTTTGTATTCTGTTTGGGGATTACAGTATTGCATGAAATAATGGGAGGGGTATTTTTAGATTAAAAATCCATGATCTAGTTAATGTTTTATGATATAATTTGAAACTGTTATTATCTTTTCATCTGCTTATCTGCTTACCGTTGATTCGCTGTCTATTTGATAGATTTGCGATGACAGCACCTCCAACCAATCCTTTTGCTCGTATGCTTGCAATTCCGAGAAATTGTGGTACATTTTAGAAGGTCCATTACCGCTTGCTATATCACCAGATGCATCTCTTAAAGAACATGAGATTTTCCAGCGATGGAAGGTTGATGATTTAAGGGTTAAATTATTCATCATGAGTTCTCTTTCTTCTGAGCTTAACAATACTTATTTTGAGATGCAAGATGCATATAGCATGATGACACAACTTCGTGAATCGTTCATAAACCAGGAACAGGTCGTGGTTCATAGAGTCTCGATGGAACTGTTCCATTCCAAACTTGAAGAGGGGCAGGCTGTGAGCCCGCATGTGCTTCACTTGATCGATTTGATCGAGCAGTTGAGTCACCAGGATTTCCCTGTCAATGAAGCTCTGGGTCGTAGTGTCATTCTCGGTTCACTCCCGGTGTCATATCGCTAGTTTTTAATGTATTTCAACATGAATGGGATTCACTGTTCTTACCGTGAGTTGCATAGGATGTTTCTCACAGCAGAGGAAGATTTAAGGAAGGGAGTTCCGACTCGCCTTCCGAAACCCACTTCACTTTCCACTTCCCCTCAATCCAAGTAGAAGGGGAAGAAGACAAAAGGAAAGAAAAAGAAGGGTTTCAATATTCCTCCGCAGGGTAAGACGGTGAAGCCCAAGAGAGCTTCTGAAGATAAGTGCCACCACTGCCAGAAAGTCGGGCACTGGAAACGCAACTGCCCGGACTATCTCGTACAAATCAGGAAGGAAAGAGCATCGACATCAGGTATTTTTATTTTTCCTATTATCGATATCCCATTGGCTTGTGAAGCTATGACATCTAATTGGATTTTGGATTCTGCTTGTCCTATTCACATTTGCAATACGTTGCAGGTGCTGACGGGAAGTAGACGGATGAAATCTAGGGAGATGTAGTTGCGATTTGGGAGTGGCGACTCTCTGGATGCAGTTGCAGTGGGCATATACGAGATTCCCTTACCCATTGTGAGACTTTTGTTAAATGACTGCTATTTTGTGTCTAGATGTATGGTGAATATTATGTCCCTTTTTTGTATTAGATACCGAAGGTTATAATGTAAATATTAAGAATTGTTCTTTGTATTTATATGATAGTTATAATATTCAGATCCTTTGTTGTCCAAACGAGCATTGCCATTACATATTGCGTACCTCACAAGATATCTTTAATACTGGAATAAATAAACGTAAACAATCTGATATAAATAATACTGAACTTTGGCATATGTGGTTAGGTCATATAGGCTTGAAACGCCTAACCCAATTAGTTAAGAATGGTTTGATACATGATCTCACCATAGAACCTTATCCAACTTGCGAATCTTGTTTTTGGGGTAAAACAACCAAAGCCCCATTTTCAGGTGTTGGACACCGAGCCACTGACTTATTGAAACTCGTACATTCTGATGTATGTGGTCCTTTAAATCAAACTGCTCACAATGGTTTTTCTTACTTCGTCACCTTTACTGATGATCTGTCACGATACGGTTATATCTATTTAATGAGACATAAATCAGAAACCTTTCAAAAGTTCAAAGAATTCCGAAATGAAGTTGAAAAACAAACTAGTCAATATATTAAATGCCTTCAATCTGATCGAGGCGGTGAATATATGAGTGCAGAGTTCACTGATTATTTAAAGGAGAATTGGATTCTAGCTCAATATACTCCTCCCGGTACTCCGCAGCATAATGAAGTGTCAGAGAGGAGAAATTAGACTTTATTGGATATGCTCCGATCGATGTTGAGTTATACATATTTACCCTATTATTTATGAGGTTATGCTCTTTTAACTAACGCACATCTTTTGAACAAGATTCCTTCTAAGGCTGTTACTACGACTCCGTATGAGATATGGACTGGTAGGAAATCAAATCTTAGTTATATTAAGATTTGGGAGTGTCCTGCATACGTCAGGATGGCTCAGCAAAATAAGCTTTTGCCTCGAGGGCAGAAGTTTAGGTTTGTTGGATATCCTTCAATACGAAAGGATATTTGTTCTATGATACCGAGCATCGAAATGTGTTCGTAGCTCGCTTCATAAAATTTCTAGAAATAGAATTTTTGGCTGAAGGTGGTGATCATAGACAGGTTGAACTTGATGAAGTACAACCTGAAACCAACAAACTAATAGAGGAACTTGTAATTCAAGAAGATGAAGAACCTTCAACACACACACTTCGTAGGTCACAAAGGGTATCTAGACCTCTTGAACGCTTGTATTTGAAACAAGAAAATAGGGTTGTGATTCCACATAATATTAATCTAAAGGTGAATTGATTCTCTTATATATATATATGTAATAAATTAGTTTGTTAACATGGAACACGAAGATATGCAAAAACCTCTTCCGATGGTCAGATGCAAACACCCAAAATAACTCAATTAATCATATGTCTATATTAACCAAGTTACCTGAATTCATTAAGTTCAAGTTCCAATTGTGGCTACCCCCGCCAGACAGGTATATCCCTATCCTGTAAGGAAATCTACCTAAGAGTCATTTTCCCCGAGGTGAGACCGTGAGCTATTGAATCTAAGGCTGAAACCTAAAATCTCTTCGTCAAGTTCATTTTAAGTTTACCCCATCATTTTTATTAATAACCAGTTAACAAAAAGCATTAAGCTTAAGATTCAATAAACAAACCAAAACATTAAACATAATATAATTAAATCAATTATTAAACTCATGAATATTGTATTTCATCACTTCCCTAGAATAAAAATAAAATATTGGGGTTAGGGGATCCACCTTTAATATTTCAAATATAGAAATCTCATTTTATTATAATATAGAAATTGTTAATGTTATCCAATTAAGTCAAACCAGCCATAAAAGACGGTGTTATTATTTGTCCATAAACCAGCCATATAGGCGGTAATTATCTTTAGGGAATGTGTTGTCTCTCACTGATATTTTGGTTTTTGTTGATGCTGCCAAGAACAATCTAATGATGTCTACATTAAAATGATTTGAAAACAATTATTCAAAATTCCTTATAAATTATTGAATTAAGTTTAGATATGTACTATAGATACGACTGTACCTCATCATAATTATTTAGAACAAACCAATTAGCATGTTGTTATTCCTCCATTGTAAGTATTTTAATAGTCATTTTCCTGAAGGGTCTGCAGTTTTGATTGAAAACAGAGACATCGTGTGATTCATATTCTCCCATGTCGTAGTTTTTAGTCCGATGATTAAAAGTTTTTTCAATATTCTTCAAGTACATCGAATAAAATATTAGGACATCTTTTACTAAATAGGCCTCAGCAATTAACCCTTCTAGTCGCGTATTGTTTTATACATATTGCTTGTACCGCCTAATACCCTGAAATATTTAGCCACAAAACTAATACGATATACATATGACATGAATTAATATTTATTCACAAAATCTTACCTTTTTATATAGTACATCCATCTAAAGTAAAAAAAAAAAACATTTTTTATGTGCTTCTACGGGTCAATGAACTGCCAGGTGAATCATTACATCAAAAATACAGGTGGAAATATTTGTTCCAACAGACAAAGAATGAGGACGATTGCTTACTCGAGCTCATCAATCACTGACATGGTTAAAGTCCTCTGACATAATTGTTAGAAGAAACCACACAAGTCAAGAACTGTGTCGAATACTTGTGGTGGAAGGAACAGACGAATGTCCATGGGAAGAAGAATTTCCAAAAGCATGTGATAGTCATGACTCTTGAACCCAGTTATCGTGTCATCTCTAACACATTATCCTATATTTGATGCATATCCATCGGAAAATTTTATTATTTTGAACCACTCACATAATGACTTTCTTTCAGCCGAAGTTAGGACGTAACAATCAGGTGGTTTGACGTAGCCTCTATGAGTGGATCGCAAGTGTAGATCTTTGCGAATTTTCATATCCTGTGGGTCCAAACGTGCATTTTCAGTGTCTTTTGCCTTCCCCGGAATGTTCAACAAGGTGTTGGACAATTATGACCCATAGCGTCACTATTTGTAAAAGACATTGTGGTTTTTGTACAAATTAACTATGTGACAATGGAAATTGCATTTTATCATTTTGTAATTTGATTACTTAAATATATAAATGATAAAAGTCCTTATGATTAGTTCCGGATTATTAGATATGAGACAATATCAATCCATAAAGGTTTAATCATTAAATATCCCTAGTCGTAGTATTATCGAGACGGGACATTGATAATGCGGAATAGACTAGTATTGCACTTGTGCGTGTTATGGAAGTATAACATCATAGTTCTCATATATTTAAGTATTAGATACTTATGCAAGTGTGATAGGAGGTTGTGTTTACCGATGGTACGGAAACAGCTTCGCTCTGGATAGACCCATCGGAATCCCATTGGTAGTATGACTGTGTGTCTATGGGAATCCGAATCAGGGTAGGTGTATTTGGTCTTAACCTGAGACTCGCATCGCTAGTACTTGCGACAATCAATACGCTTTGGTTTTGGTCGTCCAAGACTTTAACAGGTTCTCTATACGCCTCTTCTGGATTTATTGAGAATCGTAGTGTATTGTGTGTGATGTCAAGACGGAAGTATCACTCCAGTCATATGGAGATGATGATCACGCAGGGATACAAAACTGGTACTCTAATGGGTTGCAACCATCAGGATAATATGACAAGATCATGATTATCCGATTAAAGAGACTAATTGTTTGTGATCCGATATATGTTTCGTACGGGGCAGACACTATTCCAGCCTCAGGCCTTGCATGTGACATCTGATACTAGATCGTAATACGCAATACTACGTATACTACGCCTGACATAGGTTATATATTCCTTTAAGAATATTTCTGGAGAATTGAGTAGGCACGGTGTTTTGCTAGAAGCCAACCATGTCTCGTAAATCGGTAAAAACATGGTACGAGGTACGCACGTGTTCGGATAGTCCGACGACCGGATTTACTGCCAACAAATCCAGGGATCTCATGGGTCGCTTCCCGAAGATTCACCGATGACGTATGATTCGAACATAATTAATCTAGGATTAATTGCGGAGAGATTTTATCTGGGATAAAATACTATTTGAAGAGAGAGAACGATTAATTTGGAATTAATCGATAAGCTAATATATTCGATATATTAAATGAAATTAGATTTCATAACGGAATTAAAATTGGATTTTAATTCGGGCGAACGAATTAATTTAGAATTAATTCGCAAGCGACGTGAATAGTAATTTTGCTAGGCACAATTATTTAATTAAATTTGATTTAATTACGTCGCAACGAAAAAATCGTTAATTCAGAATTAACGAACCCGAGCCCGGGATGTGTTGCGGGCCCACTCGGATTTTGAATCAAGTGGGGCCCACATGTCACATCACTTGTCACTTTATTCACTTTTTGGTGATGGAAGTAAGTGAAGACTTTTGAGATTACTTGTTTCTTACACAAGTTGAAAGGTGAATGACTTATTACCAAATATTTGGTATATCATCATTTTTATTTTTGAAATAAAAAATAAGTCAAGATAACTTCATCTTCCTCTCTCTCTCATTCTTGATTTTTCACTCTCTCTCTCTCACACATTTGGCTTGTCCGAAACACACTAAAAGGAAGAAGAAAAATTGTGGCAATTTTTCTAAGTGCTAGCACACCAAAGGAATCATATAAGGTGATAGGGAAACCAATCCCAAGAGCTTGGAATCAAGATCAAAGCTTGGAGCCTGGATTCAAAATTCAAATAGGAGCTTGGAGGAACTTCTTAAAGCAAAATTTTTGTTATCAACGCATCCTATATCCAATCAAAGTGAGTTTATTTTCGCTATTGTCCTTTATGTATTCACATGTTTTATGCTTGAATTGGTCTTGGGAACACCTTAGAAACCCAACAATGGTATCAGAGGCTATTTGAGCATGAAATATGATTAGGGCTTATATACTAAATTTTGGGTAAATTTGATTTGAGCATGATTTAACCAAATTTTTTGTTTGAGTATGCTTGTATATGGATAACTTGGAGTTATATATTATCTAATTGATGAAAAACTAATTGGATTAATTTTCCCCAATTTGGGTATGTTGGCCGAATGTAGTATAAACCCTAAGTCATGGTGATTTTGTTTTTTGAATCATTGGATGTGTTTAAAATACATGGGATATATTGATTTATGATTTAATTGGATTGAAATCGAAATCGGATATAAAATCCTACCATTGCCGTGACCATCAAAGCATGAAAATGACTTGATTTTGTTTCAATAATGTTGGACATGTATTGATTATGAATAAGCATGATTAATTGATTAGATTAGTATTTTGGAAATGTTAATTTAAATAGTTAATCATGGCTAAACACTTTAATTAATTAAATTGAGAATTTTGGAAAATTAGAATTTAATTAATTGGGCTTAATTTGGAATTGGGCTTAAAATGTTGTGTTTGGGCCTAATGGGCTTGGTTGGGCCAAGTTGGTTTAGGACAATTGGATTGGATCCAAATTGGGCCTAAACCATTCCATTAAGTCCAAACATAACAAATGGGCCTTTAAATATTTAATTGGGCCTAATGGGCCAAAATTGATTTCTTGGCAAATAGAGTGATTCCTTAATTGGGCCTTGGTATTTGGGTTTCACCCATATTGACCAAAGCCCATGCCTTAAGAAATTAATTGAAAGCCCATTGGACTTTAATTAAATAAACATTGGATGTTAATTGGCCTTTGAGACCCATTAAGATTAGATTTAGAATCTAAGTCGTAAAGGCTCATTAAAATGTGTAATTATTTAATTGGAATTAAATATAGTATTAGTATTGAATACAAATTAAATTAGATTTAAATTGTAGTTCGATATAATTCAAGAATTCGTACTTTGAGTACTTATTCTTAAACGAGTTGGACTCGCGCAAATCAAAACGTTGTTTGAACATTGGATGATCACTTTATTCAAAGATTAATTAATTGGATTAGATTGATTGAATAACATGATTTGTGTGAATACATGGATGTGTTGTATGAATAATGTATATCGGATGGATATTACAAGGGAAAGGGCAATTTTGGAAATTGTTGTAAATTTAGAATTTATTAAATTGGACCTGCGTGTCCAGCCTTATCTCTCGATTCTTTGTAATTATCTTCTCACCTAATTCCCCTCAATGTTATGAGGTTTCTTTAATTGTATTATGTAATTGGGTAGAAGTAAGCATAGTGCTAGCCGGGGAGAGGAATTGAGTGATTTGTTCTAGGAATAATTTGTGAGATATACATCCGCATATCATTATTAATTTATTTACCGCGCCTTATTATGCTTTTAGAATGCATGCTTAAGGGTGTATGATGAGACCTAATCAAAGATAATAAATTGGTTGCCAATTTACGCGAAAAACCCTCAACAAATATTAAGCGTTTTCCTTCCATTGAGTGATTTTTTCTCAAGATCCAAGATTGGCACTGGTTTGTTGGCCAAAGTCAAGACCTTTGTCCATCACGGATGTGTTTGAATCATGAAGGCTTTGTTCCATAACGTATGTCTTGTCCAAGTTGTGACTTTTTGGCCAAAGTCAAGATCACTTCTTGTCCATCGACATCGATTACGAAGCTTTCCAAAGTCAATGGGTTCCGCTTAACTAGAATCATTAAGCTTGTGTGCCAAAGCCAAGGCTTAGTTGATTCAGATGAAAATGGTTAGGAAAATATATTGGATATATTGGCATATATATTATATATGTTTCGAACTTGGAGGTCCACCTACCGGATCAAGGAATTGGATGAGATCCAATTGATCTTAGAGATCTACCTAGTTAAATATCATACAGCTTGTTGGCCAAAGTCAAGGTTGTATGTTATTTAATGGGATCCTAGCCCACTAGGAAACTAGGTTTCCCGAGTATTCAACAGAGGGTTAGAGGCTCGCCGAAAAATAGTGGGAGGCCAGTATTGAATTTGCAATTTCGTTCAAATACTTGGCTTTACGCGCTTTCAAAATATTTTGTCAATTATATTTATTAGTTGGACTAATATTTTATTATTTTTCTTGTAACAGTTAGACTGTACCCATACATCGTTAATTGAATAGTTTGACTATTGCAATTAAGATGACAGGAAAGTTAAGCATTAGAGATATTATCATGGGCGACAATGTCTTTAATGGCACAAACTTTCAAGATTGGGGCATGAATCTCAGGATTGTCCTGGGATCCGAGAAGTTGCTGTACACTATAGAGAGAGCTCTTGGGCCTAAGCCTAAATATGATTAGATAGTTGAGGTAGAGCTTTGGAAGACTCATAGCAATGACAACTTCACTGCTCAATCTATATTGCTTGCTGCTATGACTCAACAATTCTGTCGTTAAAACAAGGGATTAGATCCCTACAATATGATGGCGAAGTTGCATGATCTTCATCGATCTAATCTTAGATCGCAGAGATATGAGTTACGGAAGAAGCTCTTTCGTGCTCGCATGTCAGAGGGTACATCTGTTGAGCACCATGTGTCACAGATGATTGCTGACATTGAGCAGCTGGGACAAATGGGCATTGTCTTCGAGGCTGAGACTTCTATAGATTTGATCTTACAATCTCTCCCCGACACTTGGAGTGGGTTCATCATGAACTACAATATGTTGAACCAAGACCAAACTATTTGAGAGTTGATGTCCACACTGTGCGAAACAGAAAAAGAGCTCCTAAATAGTAAGAAGCGCGAGGCGCACTTCGCTTCAACATCTCAGACTCCGAGGGCTTGGCCCAAGGCGACTGGAGGTGTAAAAAAGAAGAAGAAGAAGAAAGGCAAGGCCAAATCGTCAAAACCTTCTGGGAAGGGTAAGGACAAATCCTAATATGTATGTCTGCAGTGCGGCATGCAGGGTCACTGGAAGCATGACTGTCGTGAGTACAAGGCACACATGAAGGAAATCAAAGCGGGCAAGGCACTGGCTTCAGGTATGTTTTTATAGAAATAAACATGTCTACTACTAGTTTCAAAATTTTGATTTTTGATTCTGGTTGTGGTACTCATATATGTACTGATGTGCAGGATCTGCAGATTAGCAGGAGACCGGCCTCATGAGAGATTGACCTCCACGTTGGAAATGGGACACGAGTCGCCGTTTTGGCCGTTGGCACTTTTGTTTTGGAACTGCCCTCGGGGCATGTACTTAAACTTACAGACTGTTATTATGTACCTAGTTTGACTAGGAATATTATTTCTGTATTTATGTTACCCCAATGTGGGTATACTTTTGTATTTAGAAACACTTGGTGTTTTATGTATAAAAATGATATGGAGATTTACACTGCTGATGTAAATAATGGTCTTTATATTTTGAATATAAATCAATCTCAAACATATTCTGTAACAAACAAAAGGCTTAAATTAAGTAACAAAGATGAAGCTTATATGTGGCATTATCGTCTGGGACATATTAACAAGATTCGCATATCCACACTTTTGAAGAGAGGGTACTTGGACGGATTTGATCCAAATTCATATGACGTCTGCGAATCTTGTTTATTAGGCAAAATACCTAAATCACCTTTTAGCGGTAAAAGTGTACGTACCACCGAACTATTAGCCCTCGTTCATAGTGACGTATGTGGGCCCATGTCTAGCCAGGCTAGAGGTGGATATGAATACTTCTATGAGACACAAGTCGAAAACCTTGAGAAATCCAAAGAGTTTTGACACGAAGTAGAAAAACAGACCGGCAAAAATATTAAGACATTACGGTCGGACCGTGGTGGCGAATACTTAAGCAATGAGTTTCTTGATTACTTGAAAGAATATGGTATTATTTCACATTGGACTCCTCCCGGAACACCGCAATTAAACGGTGTGTCTAAACGGAGAAACTGAACTTTTTTGGTCATGGTAAGGTCTATGATGAGTCGCACAGAGCTACCTATTTCCTTCTGGGGATATGCATTGAACAGTGCAATACTTATTTTGAATAAGGTTCCGTCAAAGTCTGTTCAACAGAATCCGTATGAGATATGGACAGGAAAGAAACCGGGTTTCTCATTCCTGAAGATTTGGGGTTGCTGGGCATACGTCAAACGTTTGGAAGGTACCAAACTAGAACCCAAATCGGATAAATGCCTATTTGTAGGATATCCTCGGGAAACCAAAGGATATTACTTCTATCACCCCACAAGAGAACAAAGTATTTGTTACTCTACATGAGGTTTTCCTTGAGAATGAATTCCTAAATGCAGTGGTTAGTGGGAGGAAAGTAAAACTCGATGAAAATCGGAGTGATACTTTTCCTGGCACAGAATCCTTAACGGAACATGAACAGTCCATCAGGGATGAGGCTGTACCACAATCTTAGAATACACAAGAACCTCGTAGGTCGGAGAGAGTCAGAAAAACCGCATTGAGGTATGGGTTTCTGATCTCACCTCATGTAGATATCAATCTCATTGAGGATAACGAGCCAGCTATGTATGAGAAAGCGATACAAGGTATCGATTCCGCTTTATGGCAAGAAGCCATGAAGTCCGAAATGGATTCCATGTACACCAACCAAGTTTGGACACTGGTTGATGCACCAGAAGGCGTAAAGCCTATTGGTTGCAAATGGGTCTTCAAGAAGAAGACCGACATGGATGGCAACATACAAACGTATAAAGCTAGGCTTTTAGCAAAAGGGTATCGTCAACGACATGGTGTCGATTACGATGAAACTTTTTCACCCGTTGCCATGATTAAATCCATTCGGATTATGCTTGCTATTGCTGCATATTTCGATTACGAGATATGGCAGATGGACGTCAAAACCGCTTTCCTTAACGGAAACCTTTTGGAGGATGTTTATATGCAACAGCCTGGCGATTTTGTCGTACCAAGACTTGCAAACAAGGTTTGTAAGTTAAATCGATCCATTTATGTATTGAAGCAAGCATCGTATTTTTGGAACCAACGTTTTGATGAGATCATAAAAGAATATGATTTCGTTCAAAACGAGGATGATCATTGTGTATATAAGAAGGTTAGTGGGAGCGCTCTGACATTCATTGTCCTTTACGTTGATGATGTATTGCTTATTGGTAATGACATTCCCATGTTAACATCGGTGAAAGCTTGGCTTTCATTAAAAATTCTCCATGAAGGATCTGGGAGAAGCAGCCTTTATTCTAGGAAAAAAGATCTACCGTGATAGATCTAGAAAGCTGCTTGGACTCTCCCAGATCACGTACATTGACAAAGTGTTGAAGAGATTCAACATGGATCAATCCAAGAGGGGACTGTTGCCAGTGTAACATGGCATCACTCTTCTAAGTACATGTGTCCTAAAACTCAAGATGAGAAAGACAACATGAGTCGGATCCCGTTGGCCTCGGCAGTCGGATCGATCATGTATGCCATGATATGTACGCGACCTGATGTCTCGTATGCTTTGAGCATGTGTAGTCACTATCAGGCCGATCCATGTGATGGTCACTGGATGGCGGTTAAGAATATCCTTAAGTATCTTAGACGAAATAAAGATGCTTTCTTAATCTATGGAGATGGAGAACTTGAGGTAACTGGGTATACCGATGCAAGTTTCCAAACCGATAAAGACGACTGTAAGTCGCAATCCGGGTAAATATTTTTTTTGAATAACGGAGCAGTAAGCTGGAAATCTTCCAAGCAAGAGACTGTTTTCGATTCAACAACAGAAGCGGAGTACATTGATGCAACTGAAGCAGCAAACGAGGCAGTTTGGATCCGTAAATTCCTAATTGGATTAGGAGTAGTTCTGTTAGCAGTTGAGCCCGTTCCATTGTATTGTGACAATAACGGGGCTATAGCGTAGGCTAAGGAACCACAGTCTCATCAACGATCCAATCATGGTCTTCGATGTTTCCATCTGATTCGTGAGATCATACATTGTGGTGATGTGAAGATCGAGAAGGTCGCATCAGAGGACAACATTGCAGATCCACTGACGAAAGCTATCCCTCAGCAAAATTTTGAGCAACATAACTTGTCATTGAGTGACTGACTATAGGACAAGTGGGAGATTGTTGGACAATTATGACCCATAGCGTCACTATTTGTAAAAGACATTGTGGTTTTTGTACAAATTAACTATGTGACAATGGAAATTGCATTTTGTCATTTTGTAATTTGATTACTTAAATATATAATGATAAAAGTCCTTATGATTAGTTCCGGATTATTAGATATGAGAAAATATCAATCCATAAAGGTTTAATCATTAAATATCCCTAGTCATAGTATTGACTGGACATCGATAATGCGGAATAGACTAGTATTGCACTTGTGCGTGTTATGGAAGCGTAACAGCATAGTTCTCATATATTTAAGTATTAGATACTTATGCAAGTGTGATAGGAGGTTGTGTTTACCAATGGTATGGAAACAGCTTCGCTCTAGTTAGACCCCTCGGAATCCCATTGGTAGTATGACTATGTGTCTATGGGAATCCGAATCAGGGTAGGTGTATTTCGTCTTAACCTGAGACTTGCATCGCTAGTACTTGCGACAATCAATACGCTTTGGTTTCGGTCGTCCAGGACTTTAACATGTTCTATGTACGCCTCTTCTGGATTTATTGAGAATCGTAGTGTATTGGGTGTGATGTCAAGACGGAAGTATCACTTCAGTCATATGGAGATGATGATCACCCAGGGATACAAAACTGGTACTCTAATGGGTTGCAACCATCGGGATAATATGACAAGATCATGATTATCCGATTAAAGAGACTAGTTGTTTGTGATCCGATATATGCTTCGTACGGGGAAGACACTATTCCAGCCTCAGGTCTTGCATGTGACATCCGATACTAGATCGTAATACACAATACTACGTATACTACGCATGACATAGGTTATATATTCCTTTAAGAATATTTTTGGAGAATTGGGTAGGCACGGTGCTTTGCTAGAAGCCAATCATGTCTCGTAAATCGGTAAAAACGTGGTACGAGGTACGCACGTGTTCGGATAGTCCGACGATCGGATTTACTGCCAACATATCCAGGGATCTCATGGGTCGCTTCCCGAAGGTTCACCGATGACGTATGATTCGAACATAATTAATCTAGGATTAATTGCGGAGAGATTTTATCTGGGATAAAATATTATTTGAAGAGAGAGAACGATTAATTTGGAATTAATCGATAAAATAATATATTCGATATATTAAATGAAATTAGATTTCATAACGGAATTAAAATTGGATTTTAATTCGGGCGAACGAATTAATTTAGAATTAATTCGCAAGCGACGTGAATAGTAATTTTGCTTGGCACAATTATTTAATTAAATTTGATTTAATTATGTCGCAACGGAAAAATCGTTAATTCGGAATTAACGAACCCGAGCCCGGGATGTGTTGCGGGCCCACTCGGATTTTGAATCAAATGTGGCCCACATGTCATATCACTAGTCACATCACTTGTCACTTTATTCACTTTTTGGTGATGGAAGTAAGTGAAGACTTTTGAGATTACTTGTTTCTTACACAAGTTGAAAGGTGAATGATTTATTACCAAATATTTGGTATATCATCATTTTGATTTTTGAAATCAAAAATATGTCAACATAACTTCATCTTCCTCTCTCTCTCATTCACGATTTTTCACTCTCTCCCTCTCCCATTTGGCTTGGCCGAAGCACACTAAAAGGAAGAAGAAAAATTGTGGTAATTTTTCTAAGTGCTAGCACACCAAAGGAATCATATAAGGTGATAGGGAAACAAATCCCAAGAGCTTGGAATCAAGATCAAAGCTTGGAGCTTGGATTCAACATTCAAAAAGGAGCTTGGAGGAACTTCTTAAAGCAAAATTTTTGTTATCAACACATCCTATATCCAATCAAAGTGAGTTTATTTCCGCTATTCTCCTTTATGTATTCACGTGTTTTATGCTTGAATTGATCTTGGGAACACCTTAGAAACCCAACACAAGGTGCCAACAAAATTTTCGCATATGTTTTTTCTCAATGTGCATCACAACTAGATTATGTCGCAGAGTCATACTCCCCTAGTACTCTAGCTCGAAGAAAATGCTCATTCTCGTCCAAATCAACTCTTCAGGTCAACATCTACGATGGATATCATTATTATTAGGATGCTTACAAGGCATGGTATTTGCGAGTTTCTGATGTTGGCAAAGTATGTTAAATCCAGATGAACCATCGAGCATGCTTCTTGTTTCTAGGCGACTGTTAAATAATTTACTTCTCCTCTAAGAATGACTAAGGCCTAAAAATCTTTTGTGGCCTTTATATCCAATCTTTTCCGATTGGTAATATCTGTCCAAACAACTTTGTACCAGTTGGTAATAGTTATTCTATTTCGGTTGGTAACATCTTTCCAAGCAGTTCTAATATCATATAAATGTTTTTATTGGTCATTCGAGTACTTACTTTAATGTGGAGTAGTTTGACAACAAAATTCAAAATCGTTATGCCAGCACCATCAAAAGGTATCTTTTTAGTTTCTTTAAGTGAATAATTAAACATTTTTTGTCTGTCTTTCTCATCCAGATGTGATGTTTATCCATAAAATATCGAACCCTGCAAGTCATGCAAAACATTAATTATATCATCATCATCATTGATGCTCGTGATAACTAGTACTAGCTTTTGAATGAATATAATGGGAGTCGGAGTTGTATTTTTCTCCCTGGTAAACCCACGTTCAATAGGTTGCTGGAATTTCCGGCATGTATGAGTGATCCATAACTTCACTCAAATATTTTTTTCTCTTATTCAAATAGTTATTACTTTAAAAACGCACATGACATTCCGCATCAGTAACTCATTTCGCTGTTTCCATAAATTTTTCCACCTCTTTACGGTATTCGATACTCAATCTATTGGGCACACTCATCCAACTGTTAGGGTTGGTGCTCGGAGTGCCAATCTGAATCATATTTATGCCTGATTCATGAATACGAGCAATTCTATTTTCCATAAAATTACTAATTTACTGGTAGCACATTTGTCTTTTATACACATATTCATTCTAATTATGATTGGATATTCAATTACGATTGGATATTCAATTACGATTAGATCGAAACTGAATTTGGTTCAATGATAAGTGTATATTAGACAAAGACCCTAGGATTTACATTATAGTGCGCAGTTACAACATAGTTTGTAATTTACATTGGGAAGCACACTATAAGATGTATATCCTTAAATAAAATTCCTAGTCAAGATTTACTAACACGGGTCGGTTAGTAAAATCCGCTGAGACCAGTACATGTCGTATATCGTGACTTGGTTCGATGGTTTATCCCAATGAACCATGAGTCTCGGGAGACTCGTATAGACATGTAGGTGTTTATTTGATAAACACTGAACGACTCACTGAAGATTTCCTAATAGATGGTACACCAACATCAATAGGAATCTTCTCGAGTTGAGCGAGCATAGTGGTCCTTTGACTTGAGATACCACAGGGTGATATATGAGTTATCCTCCACACTTTGATGGCAGTCACGTCACCGATCTATTCATGATCAGACCACTGCATGTTCGTTGGGTGTCGACTGATGCTCATGATATCCAGTGTGTATCAAGATAGGATCTGTCAGTCCTGTGTACAAGGTATATGCATCCTCATGTGTTTGCGATCTAGTAAATTCATGTCCGTAGTATAACTTCGGAAATCAGTTCCGAGTGTTATTTAGAGATCGTAAATTGAAAGTCAACTATATTATACCGAATGAGTTTGACGTTTTTACCTATACCCCATGTATAATATGGATAGCCTGTGATTGAGGGATTATACGTATGTAATGTCATCGGCTTGCATAGTTTAGCGAGATTATCTATGGTTGTCATAATCCATGAGTGGGTGGATTATGGACACGAAATTGGATTTCGTGACGGATAAACCTAAACTTAGATAGTCCCACAATATAAAGTGTACTCGTTGAGCACTTGGGCAACGCGATATGAATAATACGGATTATTTATAATACTTCATCGGATTAAATGAGTTAATTTGAATCGTTTAATCGGTTAAACGATAACACATGAATTATGGGATTTTGGCCATTTAATAATTATTGTGTATAAGTATTTGATACATAATACGATTAGATATACATTAATTATTCGTCAAATGAGATTTTGACAAATGCCATAAATATATGTATTTGTTATTTATTGTAAATAAAAATATATATATAATAATAATTATATTAACTGATTATTTGGATATTTAATTGTTAAATATTTAAATGATTAATTAATAAACTTTTTTCATAAATGTTATGAAATTTGTCTAATCATTATTTGTACACATGGCATGATTTTATTAAGCCAAAGGTGTGTAAATTTGATTGGCCACCAAAAAGCTTAATATTTAATTAATTGATTTAATTTTTACAAAATGCAAAAATTGCCCTTGAAGTCGGTCATCTTCCTATTAATTTAGAAAATTATTTTCTTTATGAATTCTTCATCTACCATGGCCGAATAAGCATACCAAAATGGGTCTCAAATTTTATTTGAAGAGTACATGAAGAAATGAAGGAAAATCAAGAAAAAAAGCTTAAGAAACAAGGGATTAAAGGTAATCTACTTTAACCTTAAGCTTGGAAATTTAGTTTCTTATTTTTTGATGATCTAGAAAGGTTCTAGGGTTCCTTTAATTCTGAAAAATTGGGGCCTTTGGTTGTGGATGATGAATTGGAAGTGTTGATGCATGTGTGAAGTAGATTTGGTTGATATTATTGTAATATTTATCCAATTTGTTCATTTGATGACATGTTTCCATTCTAGAATGTTATGACCACTCTTGTATTGCCTAGAATTATTCTTGGGTGGTTCATGTGTGGTTACTTGAATTGGTGTTGAGATTAATTTGATTAATCTTGAAAAAAATGGATTTAAAGCATGAAATTTGGCATTTTTCTGTTCTGGATCAGACCTAGAGTTTATTCTATTTTGGTGATGAAAATTATGTCTTGTGAATGTATTGGATGTGTTTTGGGAGTTGGAACAATTGCCGAAAAGTGTTTCGGAATTGAAATAAGCGAAAACGGCCAAAAACGGTGTTACCGGGTGACCTTTGAGCCAACCGGGTGATGGCTATCCAAACAGTGAATTTGTCACAGTTCGGGCAGCCCATGAACTGCCCTAACACTATTGGGGCTGACCTGGGTAGTCCCCATAAGTGTTGATTGGTCGGTTCGGTCAAAAACGCGTTTTGCGGAAAAATATTTTCATAAAATTTTCGTGACGTTTCTTTGTTATTTATGTCGTTATTTGACATCGAATAAATTGGTTTAGGTGAAATATGAATAGATTATTCATATTAGATATTGAATAATGTATTCGGTAATTTGAAAAGTTTTAAATTACGATTTCTCCCGAACCGCGCTTCCGCCGCGCCCTTCGCCCGAAACCCTAACAAAAATGGTATCATAGCAGGTCTGATGCTTCATCCATTACATTATTCATGCTTGATATTTGATATTTAATCCAATTTTAATGTTCACACATGCATATTATCTATATATGTTTCTTGACTTTTCGGTTCTACGCTAATGGAAATGTGACGTAAATTTAATGGTTAAATTGAGTTATGTTTTCTATAGGTAGAATTGAATTGTTTAGAAAATTATTTAGATTAAAATTCTTTATTTGATGTGGAACAACGCTTCCTTGAGGAAAATCCCTGCTTAAAATAAGGCTGTAAAGTGATGTGTATTGGATACATGTTTCTTGGTCCGTCTTGTCAGTATGGTTTTTGGGTATCTTTCTATAACTGCATTCGAAATCGTGCCAAAGCTGTGAGGGTGTAGGTTATGGGATTTTATCCATGCCGGTTGTATATTGATACTAGACAAATTCAAGTGAAAGTGGAAATCCTGAATGTGCCAAAGCTGCCAGGACTACATCGGTAGCTTGAATTTGTCATTGACAAGTGAAGCCTTGATACGCCTCCTTGTGAACGTGCCAAAGTTGTCATAATGAGAAACGGTCAGGACCAAAACCAAGAGTCACTGGTGAGTGATTGACAATGGGTTGTCTACCTAATGAATATACATATGCGAGATCGTGCCAAAGCTGTGAGTCGAAATATATTCATGGGATCCTACTCTTACTATGGAATTCGATTTAATTATCGAATTCCCGTTGCCCGTTGGGGATTACGGTATTACGAAAAGTAGTGGGAAACACTGCTGGGTTAAAAATCCATAACTAAGGCAATGCATAATTTTATGGAATTTTCTGCTTCGTTTTCCTTTTATTCTATATTGTTTATAGAATTATACTTCTAATCCACTGCATAGCATATTATTTGAATATATTTTCTGACTTTACTTATGGTTGCGTATTTCTAGAATAGGTTCTAGAAAGACAGTAGACTTGGATATTGTTAGATTAGTTGAAACCATCGGGAACTGTTGTTCCGGTTTTCTTGAAAATCAAGATGGTTAGTGACTTAGTTACTAAGTCACAATAGGTAATCTAAATAGATATATGCTTTAGGATATTGTTCTAGAAAGAATAGTTTCTTATGCAGTAAGAATTGACACAAATTAGTTCATGTCTCGAGATTCTTGACTGGCATTAGGAAAATCCCATTAGTATTTGTTTATCTTATAATGACGTTTCTTGGCTTTAGTGACTTTTAGAAGTCACGTGTCTGACACAGTTTGCTAATCAATCATTTGCAATTGTTGTGAATAATTGAACGCAAATTGTAAAGCTAAAGAAAGGAGATGTGTATAGTTGTGTATAAAGAATATCGATTCTCACAATACGACAACTATAGGTATTGGATACCGGATCTCCCGTCTAGTTAATTAAAATAATGTTTAATGATTGTTTTGATATTTGATATCAGAACTTGTGACTATTGGATAGTTACTTGTTCATTATACAAAGTTGTTACATATTTTAATATGACTAGTAGTGTCATTAATGAAAAGATAAACATTAAGAAAATGTTCGGTTAACTTAATAACTTAGAAAAGTGTTTTATAAGATTTTATCATATTAGCATTATATGTTTATTCTGTATGGTAAAAGATGGTCTGATACGAGTTCACACCATATATCCTTATTCATTTAATGAATATTGTATTCAGGATGTGATTAAATCTTATTTAACCAATGATCGTCATTGGACCACAAGATTTATTAGACTAATACATTGGATGTATGTAATTTAATGATTTAGTAATTACCTTAGATAGTTTTCTTTACTTCGTAACTTAGTTAATGAATTGTCATGACTTAGTTGCGTGTTTCTAAGAGAACATGTTGAACGTCTTGAATTGTTCGAGAACTTTCAATATGTTTCTAATGAAACGCAGATAGAATATTTTGAATGGTTCAAAGATATTCTATTTGTAGTGTTGAAAACTATATCTTCAAAATTCATTGTGAATCTTTGAATTGTTCAAAGATGTTTGATATGATCAAACACATGAATTTAAGGCAATTAGTTTTAAAGTTATTTAATGAATGTGATTCTTACTCAATATTAAACTTCCACGATTCCATCTTGATGGAATTGGTCAGTGGGAGTAATTGAATCTTATATGATTTGATTTGTTGATATTGAGTATTACCGAATTATTTTTCAATACTCTTTGGGTTATGCTCCAGTAACACTAATTCATCTCCTTAATTTAGGTTCCATTCGTTCCTACAGTTACATATATGATATGTATAGTAGAAAATTCGAATATTGAAAAATTTGAGATTTGGATCTTTCTTTTATATAATGGTTATATAATTGAAAGTACTTCTGCTTCGGAGGTACGAGTGAATGGTTTATCATTTATTCAATTTAATGGAATATTGTATTCTGTTTGATAGAATATCTTTTCTACGATCCCGAGTAATAAAATTGTTTTATTACTTGGTATGTTAAGATTGGATGTTGACGATTGCAGAAAAGACTTGACTTATAGAAGTCAAATATGAGAGTGATAAACTGAAATGGAACTACGTAATTGATTAGATGAAAATACCCTTAGTCAACTTCCATATAAGTCCAATAGGATGTCAGAATCATTTGCGAAGTATTTGATACTTAATGATTCTGTTGTTTTCTTATCGAAGAAAATAATCATGTAACTTATAGTGGGAGCGATATTTGATATCGATTTCGAAAATTATCATTGAACCATAGATCTAAAATTGTTCCTAGCTTACTACGATCAAGTTTTAACTTGATTAGGCTTTTGTTATGAATCGTTCATAAAATGTGCAAATTATTTACGCAGTAAAAGCTAAGTGACCTTGATAAAGGTTTGACCTTTATAGTATGATCATGAGCAAGGTTATCATCAGTAATATATTGTAGATTCTAAGAATACCGGTCTCTAGTTGCACTAATTGAACAGTTAAAGATTTGTTGGTTAATGTTGATATTAAACAGTGTATTTTGGCTAAAGAATGCAAAGTGGCGTTCCTGAATGTTTTCTTCGAATGAGAAATTTGTTGTGGTTTCTTTGTTTGAAGAGTTCATTCTAGAATGGCCCTAGAGTTTGTATTCTGCTAAGATCACAGTTTGATATATTAGCTTATAGAGCCTATTGTAGACTTAAATAAGCTTTCCGGAAATTCGTGCTCTCTAATTTTGATTACAGTCAGATTGTCTGATTTTATCAAAGCGTAGAGAATACAAATTTGTTAGTAGGGTCAGTGGGAGCGTACAAATTTCTTTATAAGATTATATATCCTAACGACATTATCATTATTAAAGTAATAATGAAATGTTTGTATAGTAAAACGTTTACTTAAGTCTTTTTTTTTCTCCGTGTAAGCAGTGGGAGTAGTTTCTATTATACTTGATATAAAGTTTTATATATGATATAAAATAAGAGACTTGTGAGAAACTCTCATTAGTCGCGTATTAGATATGATCTAATAAAGGACACGGTAAAACTATCTGTATGACAGTTAATATAATTGTTTGACAGTTAACGTGTCTTTTATATATTATATTCATCTTTCGTAAAGGATGATTCCTTTGTCGAAAGATAGATTGATTGGAATGTCTAGTCAATCCTATGCAACATAGGATGATGACGTAATGAATAATATATTATGTGCGATTAAAGATATCAATTTAATCGTAATTGTTACGAGTTATTTTGATATGATGCAGACCATATGGTGGATCTTGAAATATGTTCTTTGTTATCTTAGAGATATTAAGAATGGGTTTCTTATTCATGGAGAATTTAGTCTGCAACCATAAGGTCAGATTAGTTTTGATCCTAACAGATGGTCTATGTCATATAAAGTCAGAAAAGATGCAGTGGGAGTGTCACCGTTGATTCTACTAAATTAGTGGAATCAGTTGCAACTTATGAAGTATTGACTAATGAAGTTGCATAGTGACCATCTAGATTAGAAGTTTTATATTAGTGTAGTGCTTGCGGTTGTCTCATAGTATTTGGTTTTGATCTCTAAATACATAGACAACTCAGTAGCTATAGCACAATACTGATATAGTGTCTGAGTCATATTAATGTGGAATTTGGATTCTACAAAATATGAATGATGCTGGTTAAGAAAAATGATTGAGTTTGTTGGATGGACTCAATTTGTTAAAGCGGGCTTACTTGTTGTTGCCTACCTTTTGAGTGCAAGGTGAGCTCTTGAGGGCCACGGTATGTGCTACACATTAAGATGTGTATATGATACTGTGGATTGGCACTAGAGCAAGTGGGAAAAATTGTTAGGGTTGGTGCTCGGAGTGCCAATCCAGATCGTATTTATGTCTGATTCATTAATACGAGCAATTCTATTTTCCATAATATTACTAATTTAATGGTAGCACCATTGTCTTTTATACATATATTCGATCTAATTATGATTGGATATTCAATTACGATTAGATTGAAACTGAATCTGGTTCAGTGATACGTGTATATTAGACAAAGACCCTAGGATTTACAATATAGTGCGCAGTTACAACGTAGTTTGTAATTGACATTGGGAAGCACACTATAAGATGTATATCCTTAAATAAAGTTCCTGGTCAAGATTTACTAACACGGGTCGGTTAGTAAAATCCGCTGAGACCAGTACATGTCGTATATCGTGACTTGGTCCGATGGTTTATCCCAATGAACCATGAGTCTCAGGAGACTCGTATAGACATGTAGGTGTTTATTTGATAAACACTGAACGACTCACTGAAGATTTCCTAATAGATGGTACACCAACGTCAATAGGAATATTCTCGAGTTGAGCGAGCATAGTGGTCCTTTGACTTGAGATACCACAGTGGGATATATGAGTTATCCTCCACACTTTGATGGCAGTCACGTCACCGATCTATTCATGATCAGACCTCCGCCTGTTCGTTGGGTGTGGACTGATGCTCATGATATCCAGTGCCTATCAAGATAGGATCCGCCAGTCCTGTGTATAGGGCATATGCATCCTCACGTGTTTGCGATCTAGTAAATCCATGGCTGTAGTATAACTTCAGAAATCAGTTCCGAGTGTTATTTAGAGATCATAAATTGAAAGTCGACTATATTATACCGAACGGGTTTGATATTTTTATCTATACCCCATGTATAATATGAATAGCCTGTGACGGGGGGATTATACGTATGTAATGACCTCGGCTTGCATAGTTTATCGAGATTATCGGAGGTCGTCATAATCCATAAGTTGGTGGATTATGGACACGGATTTGGAATTCATGACGGATAAACCTAAACTTAGAGAGTCCCACAATATGAAGTCTACTCGTTGAGCACTTGGGCAACGCGATATGAATAATATGGATTATTCATAATACTTCATCGGATTAAATGAGTTAATTCAAATCGTTTAATCGGTTAAAAGATAACACATTCATTAAGGGATTTTGGCCATTTAATAATTATTGTGTATATGTATTTGATACATAATACGATTAGATACACATTAATTATTCGTCAAATGAGATTTTGACACATGCCATAAATATATGTATTTGTTATTTATTGTAAATAAAAATAAAAATATAATAATAATTATATTAATTGATTATTTGGATATTTAATTGTTAAATATTTAAATGATTAATTAATAATCTTTTTTCATAAATGTTATGAAATTTGTCTAATTATTATTTGTACACATGGCATGATTTTATTAAGCCAAAGGTGTGTAAATTTGATTGGCCACCAAAAAGCTTAATATTTAATTAATTGATTTAATTTTTACAAAATGCCAAAATTGCCTTTGAAGTCGGTCATCTTCCTATTAATTTAGAAATTTGTTTTCTTTAACAATTCTTCATCTACCATGGCCGAATAAGCATACCAAAATGGGTCTCAAATTTGCTTTGAAGAATCCATCAAGAAATGAAGGAAAATCAAGAAGAAAAAAAAGGCTTAAGAAACCAGGGATTAAAGGTAATCTACTTTAACCTTAAGCTTGGAAATTTAGTCTCTTATTTCTTAATGATCTAGAAAGGTTCTAGGGTTCCTTTAATTCTGAAAAATTGGGGCCTTTGGTTGTGGATGATGAATTGGAAGTGTTGATGCATGTGTGAAGTAGATTCGGTTGATATTATTGTACTATTTGTCCAATTTGTTCATTAGATGACATGTTGTCATTCTAGAGTGTTATGACCCCTCTTGTAATGCCTAAAATTGTTCTTGGGTGGTTCATGTGTGGTGACTTGAATTGGTGTTGAGATTAATTTGATTAATCTTGGAAAAATTGGATTTAAAGCATGAAATTTGGCATTTTTCTGTTCTGGATCAGACCTGGAGTTTATTATGTTTTGGTGATGATGATATCTTGTGAATGTATTGGATGTATTTTGGGAGTTTGAACAATTGCCGGAAAGTGTTTCGGAGTTGAAATAATCGAAAACAGCCAAAAACGATGTTACCGGGTGACTTTTGAGCCAACCGGATAATGATTGTCCAAACAGTGAATTTGTCAATGTTCGGGCAGCCCATTAACTGCCCTAACACTATTGGGGCTGACCTGGGCAGTCCCTATAAGTGTTGAGTGGTCGGTTCGGTCAAAAATGTGTTTTGCGTCATTTTACGGAAAAAAAAAACGTTTTCTTAAAAGTTTCGCGATGTTTCTTAGTTATTTATGTCGTTATTTGATATCGAATAAATTGGTTTAGGTGAAATATGAATAAATTATTCATATTAGATATCGAATAATTTATTGGTAATTTGAAAAGTTTTAAATTATGATTTCGCCCGAACCGCGCTTTCATCGCGCCCTTCGCCCGAAACCCCAACACCAACTTCTATCCATATTAACAAAATATATACAAAAATATAATAAAATGATCAATTAATTAAAATTAATGTATATACAATATTCACTTAACAATTAAATAGATATCCAAAATCAAACCCTATACATACTTATCCAAAATCAAATTAATCATATTAATTATATGCACTATCAATTAAATACATAAACTAAATATTTAACTAATTAATTCTAAACCATCATTTTAGGGGTTTTACTCAAAATACATAATGGGTAAATAAATTATTAGAGTAATTGAGATTATATACACCACCAATTCAATTCATAAACTAAATATTTACCTAATTAAATTTCAAACCCTCATTTTAGGGGATTTAGTAAAAAAAAAATACATAATGGATAAACAAATTACTACAATAATAGTGATACATTAGAGAAAATATATATTTTAATTAGCTTAGTGTTGGATTGGGGTCGAAAATGGTGAAAATGTGTATTTTTGATGTGGGTCATTTAGGATATGAAGAAGGAAGAAGAAGAAGATGGGGGTTGTGGGTAGATAAGGATTTTCAAATGTTTTTTAACGTCGTCAGAAATAGTCTACGCTAATACGTTTAGCGTCACTACTTAAATAGGTACGCTAAAATATTATTGAATTATTGCATGTTCACGTGATACTACAAATATATAATAGAATTTTTCATGTGAGAGATATATATCAAAAGATGAGAAACATAAATTAAAGCAGAAGCTCCAAAGCGCTTTTGAGTGTAAAAGAAAAGCAGCTTTCACCCCCTGCCTGTATAAAGATAAGTTTGCATGTGGTTTACAGACAATTAGCTTAATTTATGTAAATTATGGGTTGTAAGTTGATTCCAAAAAAAAAAAAAGTTACAAGCAGCAGGATCCTGCCTTAAAGATGCAGTGATGATACATATCCCTTTATGGATCTGATAAATTGCATTATCCTACCATATTAACAAACCCAATTGAGAAAAATGAGATTTGGGACCACATTATTATCTGGGTTATGTTTAATTTTTCTTAATTAAGATGTTTAATTAATATAATGGTGATATACTATGTGCTATGGGCTGGAATTAGGGCATAAACTATAGGCTCTCCCTCATGCTACAAGATCTTGTTTCTAAACAAATTTGGTACCCTACACGTTGTGATACTATGATTGATCAAATCCAAACCAATGTGATTTCAACTCAAATAATTTTTAGTTAATTAAGTGCAGCAACTTGTAATTCACGTGCCTGTGTTTGCTTAATTATAAATTTATAATGCCTTAGGTTGTTAATTGTATGCATGAAAGGGTTCGTAATGACCCTACACCCATCATTTTGCCCTTAATTATTTGATTAATTAATAAGGAATTAAATATCTCAACTTGTATTTAAAACTTTGAATGTACATTTACCATTACTTCAAAAAGAATAATGCTCGAGTTCAATTAAACACTTTGATGGAAAAATTAGTTCAAAAACATTATCAACTGTTTATACTCTTGATATTTTAATTTCTACAAGTACCAATTACTAATATACTATATAAGGAAATCATTTACTCTAATCTCAATGGGTTGCCTCAGGTTCAAGGTTCGAATCATACTAGATGTATTTCCTTGGGTCATATCCCTGATATAAAAAGTCAACGACTTATCCTGATTTGTGTTGGAAAACTTTTAAGAACACAGAACACAAATCTTGAGAATTAATCGAAATGCAAGTAAGCTGACCCAAACACCATGATTAAAAGAATCATTTACTCTAATCCTCTAAATTATAGGTTCCATCTCGTCTCTACTAGATATATTCTTGGAAGTACGTTTTTTTCGAATTTAATAGACAAATCAATTGGTTTTATTATAATATATTAATATTTTGGGAAAAAATTCCAAATTATTTTATTGCTTGAACATGATCATCCTTCCTTCACTTATAAACACTCAAACTCGAGGCACCTAACTTGTTGGGCAAGTTACATTTTAATCGAAAGGTAAATAAATAAAATTAAAATTATAGACCTCTTATGATGAAGAATTGGTGCAAATAAATATATTCCCTTGATTATTATAAAATAAATATAAGCATCCGTTTGCTTACCATATATCTCTAGATGTTAAAACTTAAAAAATAATAATAAGAAGAAGAAACCAATTAAAAAAGAATAAAAATATCTTGGTGTAAAAGAGTCAACGGTCAAAGATATGCATTCGTTGTCTCTGTCTCCAACACGTACCAGTGGTCCAGTAACAAATTCTCACTGCATCAAGCACTAAGCGCGCCCCACTAGGGTGCGGGCCTACCTGTCTCCGTGCACCCGCCCACCCGCAATTCCTCCTCCAAGCAAGCACCTGGGCCCCACCACAATTTCATTTTTATTTATCCCCTGCGGGGGCTGGTACACGTGGCGAAAGTGGAGTCATCCTTGGTGGATGCCATTGGGGTGACGTGGAAATGATGTCATCTTGAGACGACTTTACCCAACAACTGCTCTTCAATTCTGGGGAAAGCCCAAGGGATAAGATCAGGCTTGCAATGTTCAAACTTGTGTGATTTTTGTTAATGACGTGGCGCTTTTATTTTCGACTTAATTGTCGAGTAATTAATTAAAATTAAAGTGCGAGTTGAGTATATATTTTAAATATTGATTTTATAAATATTCTGAATTTTGTTATTTTTATAATTTAAATGAGACAATTAATTTACTTACATGTAATATTTATGGCTCTTTCGTTTCTCTCTGAGTTCTCAAATAATATTTCAAATTCATTATGCAAGAGTCAATAGTCAGAGTGTGCATCCTTAAACACATTAAATAATAAAAATTAAGTAATACAAAATAATAATAATAATAATTCAAAATAAAATAACAAATAACAATAGACCCGAAAATCCAAAAAATTGGCCAGGTTTTGTAGGCATTTACTATTTAGGTTTCTTATTTTAATAAGATATTATATTTTTATATTGTAATATATTTTTTATTTTAATAATTTATTAATTTAATTTTATAATTTAATAATGAAAACATTAATTATAAAGATTATGTGTCACATATATTTTTTATTTTAATATAAGATTATAATATATATATATATATTCTTTGTCGGATTATCTGTGATATTATTCAAAAATTAATCGGATAATATAATATATTTTATTATTATAATAAGGTTATTATTTAATAGATTTATTGATTTAATTTTATAATTTAATAGTATTTTTAAATTATAATATGATAGTATAATATGTTTTCTTATTATAATACAGTTCTTTATAAAATTATAATATATATTTTTATTATAATAAATTTTTTATTTAAAAAGATTAATTGTAAAATTAGTGTAATTTTATAATTTAATAAAAAATATTAATTGTAGAGATATTTTAATTTTATAATTTAATAGTATTTGTTATTTCAATAAGATATTATAATATGTTTTCTTGTTATAATAGAATTCTTATAAAATTATAATTTTTATTTTTATTGTAATATAATTAATATTTAATAGATTTTTTAATTTAATCTTATAATTTTAAATATAAAAAGTTTCTTATTTTAATAATATATTAGTTTAATTTTATAATTTAATAATAATAATAATTGTAGAGATATTTTAATTTTATAATTTATAATAAAAAATTAATTATAGAGATTATGTTAATTGTAGATAATTTAATAGTGTTTTTTATTTTATTATGGTAGTCTAATATGTTTATTTTATTATAGAATTTTTATAAAATGGTGATGTGTATATTTATTAGAATATGATTTTTATCTAAAAGAATTATTATTATAATCTTATAACTTTAATATGAAGCTGGCACGTGGTGTGATAATGAGGATAAAAAATCTTTAACTTTTATAGATATAAAAATAGATATTCGATAAGTTTAATTACAATGAGAAGTAGCATGATTAGTGCATGAGCCAATTTTGGTAATGAGCCAAATGTCATTATGTTCAGACACACGTATCAGACTTGCACACAAAACATGACTCATTGCCTTCATCTAGCCTAAAATGGCATATGGGTTGCCACCAAGGCTCAATTCACATGAATTCTAGTCACTAAAAGACGAGTCTGCACATGACTCACATGTAGGGTTCACGAGCCTGTATATCCACACAAGAGTAAGAGCCTCATACGACCTAAAAGGTCTCTGATAACCACAGACTATGCTATGCGGTTGTGGGACACAGGACCTGAGCGACGCCGTTCCTAGGCTCGCGGCACTAGTTGGGAAGGATTACATAACATGGAGTCGCCACCCGGTGTGAACCGGGACAAAGATTTAAGGCCGCACTCACCCCTCGCAAGGGAAGACCCAAACTCACACCGTTGGGTTCGGAATGGTCCCTTACTTATGTCACTTGTAATAAAAAGGATTTATATAATAATTAACCAGGCTTAATAACATTTATTTCCAAGAATATCATGCTTCTAAATTCATATGCATACATCAACAAGTTCATCACAACATGCAATGTCACATGGCAATCTCATGAACATATTTCAATCAATCCTATGTTATGGAAAACTAAGACAACATAATCATGCTTGAGTACTATCTCATGAACCTATTAACCAAATAACATGCTAACAACCTAATCATGCTTGAATACAAATAATAGTTGGCTATATAACACAAGAAAGATCAACCAAGAGGCAATTATGCATGAATATGATAAGACAGACTCAGTTCAGTGTGTGTGCGTTTGTGTAGCGTTCGTAAACGCGTTCGAACGGAAATGAAACAGAATGCTCACGTCGAGTAGCGTTCGTAAACGCGTTCGAACGGAGACGAGACAGAATGCTCACGTTCGAGTAGCGTTCGTAAACGCGTTCGAACGGAGATGAGACAGAAAGCTCACGTTCGTATGGCGTTTGTTAACGCGTTCGAACGGATACGAGACCTGACACATAATAAGGCAAAAACCACATGCGCGTTCGAGTTGCGTTCGTGAACGCGTTCGAACGGACACGGACCTGATGCAATACATAAACAGAAAGTAAAAGGGCGCGGCGAAGCACTGCCGTAAAGGTGACCTTTTGGGGCTCTTGATCTCTCGAAGAGAGGACCTTTAGACCAACATGCTAAGCCCATGCGCGTCATATCACACATGCAAGAATAGAACCAATCATATCAACCAAGTATGCCCGATTGAACGCATCTTACATCCAATCCGAACACACGTCACCGGCGCGGCAAAGCATCGTGGTAAAGGGCTTTTAGCCCCTCCCCATAGGGGATCTCACAACACACTTACTAAGCCCATGCGCTCGATTGACTTATACATACGAAAAAAAAAATAAAGATAATAATATCAAACTAAGTATGCTCGATTGAACATATCTTGCGTCCAACCGAACATACATCAACCGCGCGGCGAAGTATGTCACGAAGGTGGCCTTTTCGGCTCTTTATCTCACAAATGGAGGACCTTTGGACTAACTCACTAAGCCCATGCGCTTGGTTGAATCATACAAAAATAAACAATATATTGAATTCAAGAGAAAACTAAATAAACAAAAAGCAACACAACGAAAGAGAGATGGCGCCGTTTACTCAAGCGGTACGTGGAGTTGTGGCCCGAGTACAGATCATATTACCGTCCATTCGAATCGGCTATGAAATTTATGTCCGGGTTTCCATCCGATATACCGCGAGAGTTGACACATCTCTCATTCATCTAATGCCCACAACATATTACATCTCATAATTCATGCATATTTACATACTCAAAAATCACAACACACATTTCAACATTACAATCATACACGAAATACTTAATAAATAACGCGGAAAAGGAAAACAAGTGTGAAAGATACCCTCAGGTCTAACCTTTTAAGCCGTCTCTCGGACTCACGTTCCACGAAGATCGAAAGGGGGGTAAAGCTCCGCAACTTTTCTGGTCCCTGGTTCAACGTCCTAGCTCACTGCTTCGCTGCTTTGCTTATTGTTCGAACTCCGTTCTGCTTCTATTCAGCTCTTGTTTTGCTGCTCACTGCACGGGCTACCTGTTTCAATGTTTTCAAAGAACTATTCCAAGTTGTGTGGGTTCTTAGTGCAATTAAAAGTGATTATTTTTAAGGTTATCTATGTAGTTTTCTAAGTTACTTTTTTTTTAAGGATCTTGGGCTACTGTTTTAAGGTAATCTAGGGGGTTGTTTTGGCGTGTTTTAGAATTCGGATATGGGTGAGTTTGGGTTCGGCTATGGAGGGGGTCTTGTGGTGGTTCTTCTTTGTTTTCTTTTTGTGTGTGTGTATGAAGTGTTTTCTCTTGGATGTGTTTTGGGTGTGTAGAGAGAGTTTAGAGAAATTTCGAGAGAGCTTGGGTGTGAATGTGTGTTGTTGTCCGGCCGGATGGTCTTGGTTAGGGGTTGTTTATATAGAGAATGGCTAGGGTTTACAAGAGAAGGGATTTGTGCATTAAATTAGGATATGATTTAGTGTTTAGCAAGGAAAGTCAAAGATTGAGGGGGGACAAATTTGGTTTAGATTAGGAAGTCAATACTTTTAATTGGTGATATCTTATTGAATTAGGAAGTCAAATATATGATTGGCTTTAATTGGTTAAGATTGATTTTAATTAGGCAAATCTTATTTTTAGTTTTAGTATATATATATTTGATTCATTTATATTAGGCATGATTTATTTTATGTTTTATTTATTGGTAAATGATTTAAATGTTTATTTAATGTTTGATATTTATTTATTAATTTGGGATGTGTTTTATGGGCTTTGGGGAGCTAAATGGGCTGGGTGTGAGGCTAGCAGCAAAACCAAATTACCGGCTCCGTTCGAACGCCTCATCGCACGCGGCACGAACGTCCGCAATCTGCACGAGTTCGAACGAAGTAACGAACGCAGCACCAACGAAGACAGTGAGCTTGTTATCCTGAATTTCCCCTTCCGATATCCGTTTCCCGCGGCTTTTATGACTCAAAAGGTAGTGCCTCCAAATGAGGCTCATCATCGGGTTTCACATGCGAAAATGCAATGCCTACAGTCGCCCCCACTTTGATGGGACTTGTGTAATGTGCAACAGTGACAATCCTATCAAAGTTTATGCAATGCATTTTCACTTACCTGGCTCGCCAGCTGCCACTTGACTTACCATGTGTTGAGTTGCGTTGATTTGGTGGTGAGGTGCTGCGACCCCTGGTTCATTCCCGAACCGTGCTCCATTTTTAGAGCGCCATCTTAGGCATCTTTCGTGTATGTGCTCCATTTTGGAGCGCCATTTCCGGCATTTGTTGTGTGTGTTCCATTTTGGAACGCCATTTTCGGCATCTGCTGTGTGTGTTCCATTGTGGAACGCCATTTTCGGCATCTGCTGTGTGTGTTCCATTTTGGAATGCCATTTTCGGCCTTTGTTGTGAGTGCTCCATTTTGGAGTGCCATTTCCGGCGTCTGTTGTAAGTGCTCCATTTTGGAGTGCCATTTCCGGCGTCTGTTGTAAGTGCTCCATTTTGGAGTGCCATTTCCGGCGTCTGTTTAAGTGCTCATTTTGGAGTGCCATTTCCTTTCCGGCGTCTGTTGTAAGTGCTCCATTTTGGAGTGCCATTTCCGGCGTCTGTTGTAAGTGCTCCATTTTGGAGTGCCATTTCCGCGTCTGTTGTAAGTGCTCCATTTTGGAGTGTGCTGTACGAGATTGTGGCTCATTTTTGAACCGTTACTTGATGAGATGGTCTTTGCTGTTATAAACCTGCGAACACGAAACAAACATTGCATGTATGTGGTATGTATGCATGTATGCATGTATATGTATTATATTCCGATGGGTTAGGCCTTCCTTGGTCCATTTCTGAACAGTGCTTCAATTTCGGAGTGCCATTTTTTGGCAAGGGATGAGATGATGGTCCATTTCGAACCGTGCTCCATTTTCGGAGTGCCATTTTCGGCGAGATGAGATGATGGTCCATTTCGAACCGTTGCTGATAATGATGTGGGCCCCGCCCCAAGAGTACTATACCGGTAGAACTAATACTGAACCAATGTGGGCCTCGCCCCCCAGAATGCCATACCCGGCAGAGCTGATGCTGACATGGGCTTCGCCCCCAGACCGAGACCGATATGGGCCTCGCCCCAGACTGATACTGATACTGAACTGATGTGGGCCTCGCCCCCAAGCTGATACTGATGCGGGCCTCGGCCCTGGGACTCATCCCTAAACTGATACTGATTCATTTCTGAAACTGATTGTACTGTTGTTGTTCCCGAAGATTCCCCGTGTTCTAAACATCACTGGATTTCATAGTGCCAATGTTGAATGTTTTTCTCAAATATACTCATATTGTAGAAGAGATTCAGCGAAATAATGTCTTTATTATTATTTAAAGAAAATGATTCGAACATGTAGACCAAGTCAAATGTCTATATTAAAATGCATGATCAAATAAACTAGGAGGGATGATTTCATCATTCGCAACATTGCCTTCTTTCTTGGCCTATGGTTCTCCACCGTTGTCATCCCATACTCCTATGGATGAAGCTGAGTGGTTGAGAGTTTGAAGGACAAGGGTTTCGGGTAGGCCGGAGTTGATCATGTAGTTGGGTAGGGGATTTCTATATGCGTTGGGTTGTTCTCTTTCTGGTCAGGTATTTTGTGAGCATCAATGAGGTTTTGGATTTCATGCCTAAGGCGGGTGCAGCTGTCAGTTTCGTGGCCTCTCCTTTGATGGAAGTGACAATACAAGCTTAGGTTAAGGTTGGTTGGTGGGATAGGATCTGGAAGTGCTTTAGGCTCTAAGGGTTTTAGGAGTCCTTGTCCCTTCAACTTCTCAAGTACCTTAGATAACGGCTTCCCCAGGTTAGAGAAATGCCGGTTCTTGACGGTACCGACCTCGGCAGTAGCGGGCTTGGTCTCAGAATACCCCCCAAAAGTCCGCCTATTCTGGCCATATGACTTTCTGTTTTCAGCCTCCTCTTCCTCAATATCCATGACAGTTTCCCTCAACTGTCGAAAATCGGAAATCATTGAAGTCATCCTCCTCAGCTTACTATAAATAGAGGGCTTGGTGCCCTTGATGATCATTTTGATTTGGTCCTTCTCAGAGGGCCGAGTCTGCATTTTCAGAAGCTGGCTTCTCCAGCGGTCTACATACTCCTTGAAGCTTTCTTCCGGCTTCTGCTTAGTGTTCTCCAATCACGGAGTGACAAGTCAATCTCCAAGTCTGTAACATACTGCTTCAGAAAAGCGTCAGCTAGTTCCTTCCAATCTTCATTAACCTTCTTTTCAAGGCTATGATACCAAACCACAGGTGCCCCCTCGAGTGACATCCCAAACATCTTTTGGACTTGGCGCTGTGATAGGCCAACTGAACTCATAACAGACACATACTGACGGAGATGCACCCTTGGATCTCCATTCCCATTGAAATTAGCCAAATCCGGCATCTTAAACTGCGCTGGCAACTGCTCCTCAAACTTCATTGTCTCATAGTCTAGCAAATCTTCATTCTTACCCCTCATTTTACGGGTAACTGTTTCAACCTGATCTCGAAGCTTCTGTATCTCGGCCTGAGACCCAATCACTCTGTCTGTTGCATACTCTGCATTATCATCATCAAAAGCGGGGATATCATCCCCCAACCCATTCGGAGGCTTCTCGCGCCTTACATTCTCAGAATTCTCCCCAGCACGGGGCACAGCCATATTTGTCATGGCAGCAGTCAAGGCTTGCAACTGTTCAGTAATCTTGGCGAGGCCATTTTCCAACTGATCTATCCGGGATACCTCAGTATCTGATTCACTCATGTCTGTTCTCGGTATTTTGGTGAGTCTTCCTTTTTTCCTAACCCAACGGGAATCTATGATGGCTTTCAGAACACAAGGGTTAACATGATGTATGTATGCATGATGCGCATAAGAAGTATATAACATGTATTAAATCAAACAAAATTCTCAAACAAATCGGCCTATTATCATTTTAGAAGCTTTTGGGACAATTGTCATAAGAGTGAACCCGTCCCAGTTTAAGTGGCCTAACGAGTTCATGTCTTATGGCAAATTAAGAGCCCAACTAAATCCAAATGATAAAATTCCGAACACAGTCATAAAATGGCCCATTGTTATTTAGAAGCCTTTTGGCCCAATCGTCATGAGGTACGTTCTTGTCCGTCCCAGTTTAAATGGCCCAACAAGCCCATATCTCATGACAAATGGTCCAAATGGATCCAAACGACGATGTTCCCAAACACAAGCATACAAGGAAGATGATGCAAACATGACATAACATTTTTTACAAAGTGGCCTATCAACATTTCAGAAGCTTTTGGCCTAATAGTCATACAGTACGAACTTGCCCCAGTTTAAATGGCCCAGCAAGCCCGCATTTCTGACAATAGTCCAACTGCATCCAAATGAGGATGGTCCACAAGCATATACTCAAGGAAATAATTGCTACTTTAACCATATAAACCAGTCTATGGGTGGGTTTGCAAGAGTATGGACAAAGGCTCTCACTGGCGAAGGATAGCCCACAACTAGGTCTCCCCACTCAAGGGTTCAAGCGACCAAGTGAGCGTATCCTTTTTTATACATAAGGTACGTGCCAATGAGCTATGGTGTGTGACGGACTGTCAAATGGATTTCCCGTTGTAGATTCCCCAGAGGGAAGGTGGAGCGAGGCTCACTTAAGTACCCAAGCCTCTTAGGCTCTTATCGCTTGGTGTCAGGAATAAACAACGAGTCCTCCAAATTAGTCCATCACAAAGGCTACAAGTAGATGGTCATGTAGGTATCCTCACAGCTTTTCCTTCTAGAAAGGTAGTGAGTGAAGGAAGACACCAAACCATTACCTAGCCTTAAAGTGCCCTTGATTAAACTCTCACTTATCCACTATAGACATGGCCAATTAAAACATAAATCCACTCATTACAAGACAATATTTCGGGGCCAATTCTCACGTCCCCAGTGGAGTCGCCAGACTGTGGGACACAGGACCTGAGCGACGCCGTTCCTAGGCTCGCGGCACTAGTTTGGGAAGGATTACATAACATGGAGTCGCCACCCGGTGTGAACCGGGACAAAGATTTAAGGCCGCACTCACCCCTCGCAAGGGAAGACCTCAAACCATTGGGTTCGGAATGGTCCCTTACTTATGTCACTTGTAATAAAAAGGATTTATATAATAATTTAACCAGGCTTAAATAACATTTATTTCCAAGATATCATGCTTCTAAATTCATATGCATACATCAACAAGTTCATCACAACATGCAATGTCACATGGCAATCTCATGAACATATTTCAATCCTATGTTATGGAAAACTAAGAACAACATAATCATGCTTGAGTACTATCTCATGAACCTATTAACCAAATAACATGCTAACAACCTAATCATGCTTGAATACAAATAATACAGTTGGCTATATAACACAAGAAAGATCAACCAAGAGGCAATTATGCATGAATATGATAAGACAGACTCAGTTCAGTGTGTGTGCGTTTGTGTAGCGTTCGTAAACGCGTTCGAACGGAAATGAAACAGAATGCTCACGTTCGAGTAGCGTTCGTAAACGCGTTCGAACGGAGACGAGACAGAATGCTCACGTTCGAGTAGCGTTCGTAAACGCGTTCGAACGGAGATGAGACAGAAAGCTCACGTTCGTATGGCGTTTGTTAACGCGTTCGAACGGATACGAGACCTGACACATAATAAGGCAAAAACACATGCGCGTTCGAGTTGCGTTCGTGAACGCGTTCGAACGGACACGGACCTGATGCAATACATAAACAGAAAGTAAAAGGGCGCGGCGAAGCACTGCCGTAAAGGTGACCTTTTGGGGCTCTTGATCTCTCGAAGAGAGGACCTTTAGACCAACATGCTAAGCCCATGCGCGTCATATCACACATGCAAGAATAGAACCAATCATATCAACCAAGTATGCCCGATTGAACGCATCTTACATCCAATCCGAACACACGTCAACCGGCGCGGCAAAGCATCGTGGTAAAGGGCTTTTAGCCCCTCCCCATAGGGGATCTCACAACACACTTACTAAGCCCATGCGCTCGATTGACTTATACATACGAAAATAAAGATAATAATATCAAACTAAGTATGCTCGATTGAACATATCTTGCGTCCAACCGAACATACATCAACCGGCGCGGCGAAGTAGTGTCACGAAGGTGGCCTTTTCGGCTCTTTGTCTCACAAATGGAGGACCTTTGGACTAACTCACTAAGCCCATGCGCTTGGTTGAATCATACAAAAATAAACAATATATTGAATTCAAGAGAAAACTAAATAAACAAAAAGCAACACAACGAAAGAGAGATGGCGCCGTTTACTCAAGCGGTACGTGGAGTTGTGGCCCGAGTACAGATCATATTACCGTCCATTCGGAATCGGCTATGAAATTTATGTCGGGTTTCCATCCGATATACCGCGAGAGTTGACACATCTCTCATTCATCTAATGCCCACAACATATTACATCTCATAATTCATGCATATTTACATACTCAAAAATCACAACACACATTTCAACATTACAATCATACACGAAATACTTAATAAATAATGCGGAAAAGGAAAACAAGTGTGAAAGATACCCTCAGGTCTAACCTTTTAAGCCGTCTCTCGGACTCACGTTCCACGAAGATCGAAAGGGGGGTAAAGCTCCGCAACTTTTCTGGTCCCTGGTTCAACGTCCTAGCTCACTGCTTCGCTGCTTTGCTTATTGTTCGAACTCCGTTCTGCTTCTATTCAGCTCTTGTTTTGCTGCTCACTGCACGGGCTACCTGTTTCAATGTTTTCAAAGAACTATTCCAAGTTGTGTGGGTTCTTAGTGCAATTAAAAGTGATTATTTTTAAGGTTATCTATGTAGTTTTCTAAGTTACTGTTTTTTAAGGATCTTGGGCTACTGTTTTAAGGTAATCTAGGGGGTTGTTTTGGCGTGTTTTAGAATTCGGATATGGATGAGTTTGGGTTCGGCTATGGAGGGTGGTCTTGTGGTGGTTTCTTTGTTTTCTTTTTGTGTGTGTGTATGAAGTGTTTTCTCTTGGATGTGTTTTGGGTGTGTAGAGAGAGTTTAGAGAAATTTCGAGAGAGCTTGGGTGTGAATTGTGTTATGTGTCCGGCCGGATGGTCTTGGTTAGGGGTTTTTTATATAGAGAATGGCTAGGGTTTACAAGAGAAGGGATTTGTGCATTAAATTAGGATATGATTTAGTGTTTAGCAAGGAAAGTCAAAGATTGAGGGGGGACAAATTTGGTTTAGATTAGGAAGTCAATACTTTTAAATTGGTGGATATCTTATTGAATTAGGAAGTCAAATATATGATTGGCTTTAATTGGTTAAGATTGATTTTAATTAGGCAAATCTTATTTTTAGTTTTAGTATATAATATATTTGATTCATTTATATTAGGCATGATTTATTTTATGTTTTATTTAATTGGTAAATGATTTAAATGTTTTATTTAATGTTTGATATTTATTTATTTAATTTGGGATGTGTTTTATGGGCTTTGGGGAGCTAAATGGGCTGGGGTGTGAGGCTAGCAGCAAAACCAGAATTACCGGCTCCGTTCGAACGCCTCATCGCACGCGGCACGAACGTCCGCAATCTGCACGAGGTTCGAACGAAGTAACGAACGCAGCACCAACGAAGACAGTGAGCTTGTTTATCCTGAATTCCCCTTCCGATATCCGTTTCCCGCGGCTTTTATGACTCAAAAGGTAGTGCCTCCAAATGAGGCTCATCATCGGGTTTCACATGCGAAAATGCAATGCCTACAGTCGCCCCCACTTTGATGGGACTTGTGTAATGTGCAACAGTGACAATCCTATCAACGTTTATGCAATGCATTTTCACTTACCTGGCTCGCCAGCTGCCACTTGACTTACCATGTGTTGAGTTGCGTTGATTTGGTGGTGAGGTGCTGCGACCCCTGGTTCATTCCCGAACCGTGCTCCATTTTTAGAGCGCCATCTTAGGCATCTTTCGTGTATGTGCTCCATTTTGGAGCGCCATTTCCGGCATTTGTTGTGTGTGTTCCATTTTGGAACGCCATTTTCGGCATCTGCTGTGTGTGTTCCATTGTGGAACGCCATTTTCGGCATCTGCTGTGTGTGTTCCATTTTGGAATGCCATTTTCGGCCTTTGTTGTGAGTGCTCCATTTTGGAGTGCCATTTCCGGCGTCTGTTGTAAGTGCTCCATTTTGGAGTGCCATTCATTTCCGGCGTCTGTTGTAAGTGCTCCATTTTGGAGTGCCATTTCCGGCGTCTGTTGTAAGTGCTCCATTTTGGAGTGCCATTTCCGGCGTCTGTTGTAAGTGCTCCATTTTGGAGTGCCATTTCCGGCGTCTGTTGTAAGTGCTCCATTTTGGAGTGTGCTGTACGATTGTGGCTCATTTTTGAACCGTTACTTGATGAGATGGTCTTTGCTGTTATAAACCTGCGAACACGAAACAAACATTGCATGTATGTGGTATGTATGCATGTATGCATGTATATGTATTATATTCCGATGGGTTAGGCCTTCCTTGGTCCATTTCTGAACAGTGCTTCAATTTCGGAGTGCCATTTTTGGCAAGGGATGAGATGATGGTCCATTTCGAACCGTGCTCCATTTTCGGAGTGCCATTTTCGGCGAGATGAGATGATGGTCCATTTCGAACCGTTGCTGATAATGATGTGGGCCCCGCCCCAAGAGTACTATACCCGGTAGAACTAATACTGAACCAATGTGGGCCTCGCCCCCCAGAATGCCATACCCGGCTTAGCTGATGCTGACATGGGCTTCGCCCCCAGACCGAGACCGATATGGGCCTCGCCCCCAGACTGATACTGATACTGAACTGATGTGGGCCTCGCCCCCAAGCTGATACTGATGCGGGCCTCGGCCCTGGGACTCATCCCTAAACTGATACTGATTCATTTCTGAAACTGACTGTACTGTTGTTGTTCCCGAAGATTCCCCGTGTTCTAAACATCACTGGATTTCATAGTGCCAATGTTGAATGGTTTTCTCATATACTCATATTGTAGAAGAGATTCAGCGAAATAATGTCTTTATTATTATTTAAAGAAAATGATTCGAACATGTAGACCAAGTCAAATGTCTATATTAAAATGCGTGATCAAATAAACTAGGAGGGATGATTTCATCATTCGCAACATGACTCACATGTAGGGTTCACGAGCCTGTATATCCATAAGAGTAAGAGCCTCATACGACCTAAAATGTCTCTGATAACCACAGACTATGCTATGTGGTGTCTCTATAGACATTACTAGCACTAATCCATTTACAACAAGGAAACTAAGTATTTGGACCAATACAAGTACAATTGGGATTACACCCAATCTCATGACATCTAAATACTCCTAATTCAATCTCAACTCCACTACCCCTCATAAAAGGATTATAATATGATTTTTATCTAAAAGAATTATTATTATATCTTATAACTTTAATATGAAGCTGGCACGTGGTGTGATAATGAGGATAAAAAATCTTTAACTTTTATAGATATAAAGATATATATTTGATAAGTTTAATTACAATGAGAAGTACAAGATTAGTGCATGGGTCAAATTTTGGTAATGAGCCCAAATGTCATTATGTTCAGGCCCACGTATCAGAGTTGCACCAAAACATGACTCATTGCCTTCATCTAGCCTAAAATGGCATTATGGGTTGCCACCAAGGCTCATTCCACACGAATTCTAGTC